>JBBPQP010000076.1:0-55557 GCA_038092555.1 Boletus subgraveolens
AGTGTCGTAGGCGAGGATGGTGTAGTTAGGAAGAACGGAAAGCTGTGGCCAATGGCCATGACTTTGCCTTGCACCGCTCATATATTATATCACGTGACGGGTCCATCTAGTTCTGGTTAGTAAGTACTAAGTACAGTACTAAGTACTAGCGACGGGCGTCTCAACAGCAGACTGTTAATCACTATTATTGCCAAAATCGTCCTCGTCCTCTTCCTCGTCGCTGACTTCGTCGCCCATGGAGGAGACTGGCATACCCCTTCCCACCAGCTTTATTTTCTTGACAGACACTCGCTCGTGAAACCGAACTTTTGTCGACCTGATGCTTCTATTCTGTATTCGGGGTGGCGGCTCAAAAAAGTCATCGTAAAAAAGCTCTGTTGATACTGTTAGTAATGAGCAGGGACCACCACCATCCATTGCTACTCACCAAGACCATCATCCACACCAGTTTCTGAGTCATCGACCGAGCCAAAAAGATCTACCTCGGACTCCTCTGCAGAATCTTTGTCTGCAACAGGTTCTCGTTTTCTTTTGAATACCCCTTTTGTTTCCACTTCGTTTGTTTCAGCGTTGAAAGCTGCAAGATCAAAGAAGCCATCGTCAAGGTCCGAGTGTCCCCGAGAATATGACCTCGATGAGTTCAGCTTGTGCTGGCCGCGAACAACGTCCAACATCGAAGTCGGGGGCCCATCATCTTCATCTTCAGAACTCTCTTCCCGAAGGTTGACGATACCCTCCGCTGTTGAACTGCCATCCTCTTCCCCACCACTGAGCTCCTCCCAGAGACTCTCATCACCGTCTGTATCCATCTCTTCAGCGTTGTCATTGTCACCGTCCTCACCTTCATCACATCACTATTTTCTCCTTCCAAACTTGCTTTTTCGTCCTCGTCATCGCCCTGCAGAGCCTGCAAGTTCTCACATACGCGTGCTGCTCTCAGGTCTAATTGCTGCCATATCTGAGTGATGCTCATGTCCTCTACGAAGAGGGATGGGAGTGGTGTTTCTCGAGTGTTATTTTTTTTTGGAGGTTTTTGCTTCGGGCTTGGACTACGTCTTTGTGTCGAGGTGCTACGCGCCCGGGACCTCGTCTGTGGTGGAGCCGCTTCAGTGAGCGTAGCCAACAATGTTTCCAGATGAGGTTTCGAAGATGCCTCTGTCTCGAGAGCTGGTTAAAATGTTTATTAAGCTTTCGAGAAGTGTTCTAACAGGCCTATCTCACCCCATTCGAAGATATGTTTTGCTGCACACAGTGCAATGGAGCGAAGCTCGCTGCTAGATCCTGCTAGACATTCTATGTGGGAATCAATGAAAGTGGAGAGATGCCCCAATTCGGGTGGCACTAGTAAGTTTGGCTCATTCATATGAACGCGAATCGTGGCATGAAATTCCTGAAATGCGAGCAAGACCTCCGGGATAATGTTTATCTTTGTTTGGCAATACTGACTATGGCCCGCAACTCTAGATACCTACCATACTTTCGTTGTGAATCTGTCTACCACCACCATGGATTTCATTTTGACCATAGACTCTGATGACGAAAAACATACACTAAAGCGCAACGGAAAGCCCAAAAACGAAGAAGAGTTTCGCATAGATCTTGATTTTCACTTTGACCTGCCGGAGGATCAATACGTAGAGCTGCTTCAGTCTGATCAACTAGAAGATGTCGTGAAAAAAATATCCAAACCCGTAAGCATTCTTTTCGATATCTCTTTGTTTCAAGTTTGCGTTGTTGAACCATCCGTAGGATCCAGTGTCCGTAGACGAGATTATCCAAAGGCGGAAGCTAAAGCGAGTCAGCGCGAAGCGCAAACGAAGTGACGAAGATGATGTGCAGGAAGAAAGTGACGATGATGTTTCAAGTGAAACTAGTATTTTCCAGCAAGCAGACGCACCCCATGATGAAGAAGACGAGGACCCATTAGCAACATCCGACGAGCATTATGAGTCGGAGGAGCAAGTCACCGACGCAGAGGACATTGACTCTTCGGACAATTCGGAAGTTGAGACGCAGGCAGAGAAGGATCGCAAGGCAGCCTTCTTTACATCCGAAGTTCACCAGAACGCCCATACCTCCTTCCTGACAATGAATTTGTCGCGTCCTATTCAAAAAGCGCTCAATGCCCTTGGGTTCATCTCTCCTACCCCAATTCAGGCCGCAACAATTCCTGTTGCTCTTTTAGGCAAAGATATCGTTGGGAGTGCAGTAACGGGTTCAGGAAAGACGGCAGCATTCATCGTCCCTTTACTCGAACGTCTCTTATATCGAGAGAAAGGGAAACATGCAGCTGCGACACGGTGCCTCATCCTTGTGCCTACGAGAGAACTCGCAGTACAATGCCTCGAAGTTAGCTCTAAGCTAGCCGCTTATACCGACATTAGGTGTTGCTTGGCAGCCGGTCAGCGAATATCGTCTTTGCGCTTGGACTACGCTCATTGAAATGCATTAGGTGGCCTATCCCTGAAATCTCAGGAAGCAGCGTTACGAACCTTCCCAGATGTTGTGATCGCAACACCCGGCAGGCTCATTGACCATCTTCGCAATTCTCCTTCATTCACGCTTGATGCACTTGACGTCCTTGTACTGGATGAAGCCGATCGTATGCTTTCGGAAGGTTTTGCTGATGAGCTAGGTGAAATCATCAAAGCTTGCCCTGTCTCGCGGCAGACAATGCTTTTCTCCGCTACTATGACGGATTCCGTCGACGAGTTGGTCAAGATGTCGTTGAACAAACCCGTCCGTCTGTTCGTCGACCCAAAGCATAGAACTGCCAAAGGCCTCGTCCAGGAGTTTGTACGAGTTCGTGCCGAGAAGGAAGCAGAACGGACTGCCTTGCTCGTAACTCTCTGTAAAAGATCGTTTAAACAAGGTGTCATTGTTTTCTTCCGCAGTAAAAAACTCGCACACCAAATTCGTATTGTTTTTGGTATTCTCGGCATGAAGGCTGAGGAACTACATGGGGACCTTTCACAAGAACATGTAAGTCACTTATATTTCTTTCAGGAGTGTTGACAAATATGCTTTTAGCGCCTCGAAGCGCTCCGCCTATTTCGTGATGGACAAGTCAACTTCCTTATGGCAACAGACCTGGCTTCTCGTGGGCTAGACATCAAGGGCATCGAGACTGTGATTAATTATGACATGCCCAATCAGTTAGCACAGTATCTTCACCGCGTGGGTCGGACAGCAAGAGCAGGGAAGTCTGGTCGGTGCGTATGGACTTCCCCCGTTCAGGATATTTATCTGAAATAAATAGTTCACTGACCTTAGTTGGAGAGGGTGATCGCAAAATGCTCAAGGCTGTTGTTAAACACAGTAATGGGGAGGACAATGTTAGACATAGAATCATTCCGGCGGACGTACTCACTCAATGGGCGAAGAAAGTGGAAAACTTGAAACCAGAAATAGCTTCGATCCTCCAAGAAGAGAAGGAAGAAAAGCAAGTGCGTCCACTTCTCATGATGTTCTCGTCAACTTCTCACTTTAACGTTTAGATACGACGGGCAGAGATGGAACTGAACAAGAGTCAGAACATGATTGACCACGAAGCTGAAATTTTCTCTAGACCTGCAAGGACCTGGTTCCAAAGTGAGAAAGAAAGATCAAAGGCGGCAGGTCCGACGAGCGGTTTTGTTGATGGATTCCCACTAACCATGGTCATGTCTTGCCGTGTATAGCTGTAAGCAAACTACACCATGAACACGGTGCTGCAACCCTCGCATCGTCAAAGAAGAAAGCTACATCAGAGGACATCTCCAACGTTAGTACAGAAGCTAGGTTGCAACATTTCTATTGACTGTATAGTGCTTGCAGCCAAAGAGAGGCAAGTACGCAGGATTATCTCGCAAGGCGAAGCGACGTAAAATGGCCATGGAAATGGATAAAGAGATTGGAGACAATGCTGGCCTCAATGCTGCTATCCGCTCAGCGAAGAAGGCGGCCAAACCGAGCAAGATTGGGGGGGCTTTGAGCAAAGGACCCACGCAACTGAAGCACGGCCCAAAGTCGAAGGCAAGATCACGCACGGTGAGCGCATTTGAGCAAGATTTATCCGCAAGGAAGGCAAGTAGTGAAGGCATCAGAGCGAAAAAGGGCGACGCTGTTGGTGGAATGGGAAAACGGAAGGACCGTAAGCGATAGTACAATCAGTTGTGATTCGCGACAACATTAGAACAAGATGTTGGGGTGTTATAAATTTCGGGAGCGGTTTAGAGAAAACAAAAAAGGTCACTTGTGTAGTATTCCTGAAGTGGTAGTAGTAGTAGGAAGCACCATTTCGCGTGGCGCGAAGCCTCTATCCTACACCGCGAACGGCACTTAGAGCTAATTAACTTCGAATGACTTCACGCCTCAAAAGTTCTTCGCCTTCACCAGAGTCCAAAACAAAACTGCTAAATCGTACTCATTGTGTTTCGCAATGGAAAGCAATGCATTTGCGTCCCTCGCTACTCTCCAGTTGCCTTCGCCATCCCGGCTGCTCTCCACAGCGTGTTGTCCGGACAAGGATCTGATTGTCTTGATATCACGGCTTGGCGGACATGATAAGCTGAGCCTTTGGAAGCTACAAGGTCCAAAGAAATGGGAGGTAGATGTTGGGGAAGATGATGACGCTTCAGCCACGGTTGCTGCTTTAGTTTGGAGTCCCAGCGGTGTGCTTTTATCCTTGTTCTCGCGTTTACTCTAGCTCATGATCATGCCCCCAGGTCAGACAATAGCAGTAGTTCGCGACTCCGCACACATCGCTCTTCATTCCGTTCAAGATGGGCGTGTCGAACGTTGCTTGTCCATACCTTTCCACCAGAATGCTCCTCAAACAATTCAAACCATTGTTGGGGTTTGGTGGTTCGCTGGTCACCACTCTTCCGCAAGCGGCGTCATCCCAGACATATTCAAGCGGAATGGGGTAAAAGTAAGCTGTTCTTGAAACATTAACGAAAAACCTCAGCGGTCGTCTAGACTGGTTCGGCGCTGTCTATTCTTAAAATACTGCCTTTACTCGATCATCTCAAAGAAAACGATGAAAATATGACGTGGGTCGATCTGATCGATTCCAACATGTTATTGACCTTTTGTCCAGTGCAACCGATTTATTCGCTTTTCAGGGTACACAGACACGGATTACCTCGCAGCGGTCGACCCCAGCGGTAATTAAGCAATGGCCAGCTTTGATCCCATCCTTGGAAGATGCATCCATGGCTTCCTCAAGCCAAAGTCATGGCGTTCATGACAAAATGGAAGAGTCAAAGTCTTCTGGACAGGCACGAGAAGACGAAGACAGCTTACTCACACTTGTTGACGAGCGGGGCGTTCTTCATTGTTTCTTAGATGGAAGCTATTTCCTTGGATCTGTGGCTCTACCTGATGGATTGCCCTCTACTACTTTGTTCAAACACCCCTGTAAACCACTGATTTTCCTCCATCCACAGTCTCTTAACTCTGGCTTGCTGTTAACGGGAATGCAACCTCTTGTCGTCGATATCCCACTTCTTGCGACACCCAAAGCGCGCGATTTCGCGCGACTCTCGTCTGCCGCTCGCGAATTGACATGGTATATAATGCGCGTCGTCAACGAGGTTCGGGAAAGTTGGTTTGGATCGGAATCGTTCACAGGGGCTAGGGATATCGGAATTAAGTGGGTGCAAACTTTAGAGAGAAGGCTCAGGGAGCAATATGGTTGTAGGTGTTCTATTCTGTGTCGTTGTTTCGGAGACATGTCCACGTTTGCACAGATCAGAACCCCAATATCATCCTAGACCTCACCACCCTGCTTGTGACAGGGTCTGGGTCAGAGGGGCTAACAGATTTCATTACAAGCAGTGAACAAAACAGCGAACGAGTAGGTTTCTCCCGGTCACTCTTTCCTAATTTCACGCTCCATTCAGGGTCTTCAAAAATGGGATTCCTCAGTCACCGAATCACTAACGAAGATGCGTGATTATGCGACTACACGCGTCATTCCTGCCTTGCAGAGACTACACATCATCCTGGATGAAATTCTTGGGTGGTCATACATGTGAGTAGCCTCGAGTTCATGGTGACGTAGCGGATTTCAATTCCGAATAAGGCCACAGTTTATATTGTTTGGCCTCAGTGCGGATTATGTGGATTCTTGCTTGAAAATGATTGAACGTGGCATATTCGTTTCCTCATGGCTGGCTGCCGAAGCGCGGAAAGAACTTGGGGCCTTCAAACAATTCTTGTCTTTCATCCGACATGGTCTGTACCACATGTTTACTCGTTTCCCGGTCGACCTCCTGTCTGAGATCTATTCAGAAACCACTGTCGCGAATCCGAGTGCGGAGTCACACACTAATCCAGATCACGACATCCTCGAAGTCAACGGCTACTTAATATCCGGGCTCATGACCAGTAAGATTGACGAGTGGTTCACGGGGTCACCTCCCCAATTCAATCCTGGAGATCTTTCATGCTTTCGACCTCCCCAAAGCTCCGGCAAGGCGCTTGACGAGGTGATACAATTGGCTCGTGCCGCGTTGCAAGACCCATCACAAACATCGTGGCAGCCAGTAGGTTTTCTTTTGAAGTGGATATTCATGTCCTTTACATGAGGTCAATTTATTGTTTCAGAAAGTCCCGTCGAATGATCTTTCCCATCTGGACAAGAACCTGGATGCGCTCATACAGGAAATAGCTTCCCGGTGTCAACGGGTTTTTGCAGAAGCTTCTCAAGCCGCTGCTCGATCCGCTACTGTGTCGGTAGATGGTGGAGCGACCCCGCCGCAGGCAAGCTCGGTTCCCACGGGGGGTATATGTCATTTTGTCCGTCAGAGAGTGGTTAGCAATCAAAACGAGGTAAACGGCATGTTCTTCGCGGTGGGGTGATATTGACCTAAATTCGGTCTTTATAGCCGGATCACTTCCTGCAGTATCTTGCCGTCCACGTGAGTTCAGAAGGACAAGCGCTCTGTGAGTGACTCCAATGGTTTCATCGCCTTTTATGAACTGAATGTATACAAAAAAAGTGTGTGTGAGCCGAATGCCGTACGGACAGTATGTGGCAGGAGTCCACGATGACGTTCGGGTCTCTCTTCTAGAGTGCTTCGTGGGGGGGGTTGGTGGAGAGGGAAGTGCTGAGGTTGATGTATTAGATGTCGAATTTTTTGACGACGAGACTCTTATCGTTGTCTATCAAGGCAAGGAGACTCAGGGTAAGGAAAGCACCTCTCGCTTGCATCCGACTGCATGTGTTAACCAGAATTATGTTCAAGGCCCGATGTTCGTCGCTACGGTAAACTACAACACACTAGGGTACCACAAGCTCCAATCAGAAAGATACGTAAGCGGTCCCGCCCGGAGAGATATGATGGCAAGCGTGCTGCAGAGATGGAAGGAGGGGCATGTAAGTCTCGTGTTCAGGCCATGTTTTTGTCGAGACCTTGTGCACGGTGTTTTTATTTACTGACGGCATGGCTCAGCTTCCGTGCAATCCGATTCCGATCAGAAAATGCCGCCGATTGTGTGGGTGCAAGGACGGATCAGTGTCGCTAGCGGTGAACGGGAGAGTTGGACGGAGGGTTGTTTGTGTGCTGGACGGGGATGGGACGACGATGGAAGTGCTCGATATGGAAGGGGAGGAGCAGGAAGAGGAGGAGGGGGAGATGGAGGTGGTCGGGACATGACCATAACGGAAGTGGGTGGTTCCGGGCCGTGGGTCAGCGTCGCGGCCTCGTTGTCTGTTTATCTTTTTGGATGATGATTTACGGGTACGACGGGAGGGAGCTGGCGAGTTCCCGGACATTGCGGTGTGAATAAAAGAAAACAGAACACAAGGGTGGACCGCTGTGACAGGGCTGGGATATGAAGAGGATGGAGATCGCAATCAGCGGGTGAGATTGTATCGGGATAGGTTCCTGGAAGCTGTGGGCAGGGGACTGGCCCGCTGTCGGGAATGAATGCAGATCCAGGAGCACTGCACACCCATCACGAGAACGAGCTGGTTCGAGTTTTTGTTGGTCCGGGAGGGGGGAGAGCTGCCGCGCTGGACGGACTGGATTGTAAATACGCTCGCTTAACTCGATCACACCGCGGCCCTCTCCTCGTGCCCTTGATTCGAATTCTTTTTTTCCATGCCATTTTAAACCTCCTCCGTCGCTCCAGTTCATCGCTCAAGCCCTCCCTTCCATCCCTTCTCCTTCCCCATGCCGAACAAGTTCGAACCTGGCCATTCCCCCCCAGACGACAACGACGATTGCAAGGCCGCCATCGACGATCCTGTCGCCCGCATGTCCGATATTGCCCTCCGCAAAAAGAAAAACGCGGATGCACAGGCCGCCTTCCGCCAGAGGTGATCTCGACGCCTTCCCCCATCCCCTGTTCCCTGATCGCATCCTTGTCTAGGCGCGCCAATTATATCGCCACTCTCGAGGAGACAGGTCAGCACCCCCCCCTTTCCCCTCCATTTCCCCGCTCACGATCTCTCCCCCTCCAGTCACCTCCCTCGAGTCCGTCGTCCTTCAACTCCAGGACTCCTGTCGCGAGGCCCGTCAGGAGGCCGGAGAGCTCAGGCAAGACAATGCCCGTCTCAAACACGAATTGCGCGAACGTGAAAAGTTCTGGAGAGCACTTTGGCAAGCACGCAAGACGGGACAGGCGCCCGAGTCCGATGACTTGCCGCCACTCCCCTCCACCTTCTCCACGCATACCCCGCCTAATATCATTCCCAATCGCTTGCCCACCTCACACGGTAGCCACTACAGTGACGACAGCATGGGTTTCCAGACAAGCGATGACGCTGCATCTCTGTGCAATGGCGCATACGGCCCTCCTCCGAACCACAGCTATCCAACGCAATCTCCGTCCTTGTCCTATCCTGGTGTTGACACCGATCATCTTCCCACCGCTGGGTCAACCCCGCAACTGGGAGGTAACCGCGTTTCAAAGTTTGGCCAGTATCCCTATCCCGTTCAGACGATGAACCGTGATGCAGCGTGGGCCCAAAACGTTCCCCAAACGTCCTCCGCCAGTGGCAAGTTCCATCCCACGACCGATCTTATCATCCCTGACCTCATTTACTAGGGTCCCCCACGTTGACCTCGCCCGATATGTATGTGAATCGCTCTTTCGTCGACGAACAGAAGGCACCTTTGAATCACTTGGAAACAACCCCTTACCTTTTCCCGGGGAGCCGGTCAATATCACCAACCACGTCGACACCACCTTCTTCATCCACCACGTCATTGACGTCACCGTTTCAGTTCACTTTCCCTCCAGAAGGTTCAATCGGTCAAGAAAGACCAGAGTTTGACTACCGCAGGCACTCCAGTGCCCACGGCGCAGAAGTTACACTCCATGGTGGAACGGCTGATATTTCGCTACCTGGCGCTGGATGTGATGGCGTCCGATACCGGATCGGTCCTAGGCGAGCGAACTCTGGTCCGGAACGCCCATTGCTTCCTGCTATACCTCACTTTTCTGGCAGTGATAATGGCTCCCAGCACGAACGAGGAAGCAGCGAGGGGGAGTCAAACTCTTATTCTCAGCTTCCTAAATTGCGACCACGGCGTGGTCTTGACAGGGAGTCGCGGTCACCCTCTCCTGGTGCTCCACCTATTTCCGGCACCCTGGCGGTGATCAAAGCACAAGCATTTGGAGCGTTGCGGAGAACGCGGACACGCACAAAGAAGTCTTCGGAGGGTGCGGCGAAGGTGGCGATGGAGGTGCTAGAAGCAAGAGGTATTGGGATGGGGGTCGTTACCGGCTCCAAGCGACCACGTTTGCATAATGATGACCCTGACATGGAATGACCGGGCTACAGGACCAACACACAAAAATGGCGACAAACAATATCCTATTGTGCATCTCTCAGTCTTCGGTTGGACACAGACTGAAAGCTACTGTTTTACTAACTCTACTTAGTATGTTTGCCTATTTCTAATCATCTGTCACATATAGTGTTGCATGTAATATGATACCTTCAATGTACAACACCGTCACCGTGAATATATCCGTGCAAACGCAACGTCTGTTCCCTTTACCCGTCGGAGATACACCGGTGGCTAGTGAGACACATTCAAAGATCTGTTCGTGGCCGCGGACAAGGTACCTGGGCGGAAATTTAACATGCAGAGGCTATCCATTGTTGGAAGGTGGTGACGATCCTATTCCCATCGGTGCGTTGACCACGCCCACTATGGTTAAATCCAATTTAGTCTTGGAATGGCGACATCCCACGGCCCTCTGATTTCGCTGGAGAAGCATAGATATCAAAAGGGTGGCAAACGACGTGAGATTATTGGGATAACGTACTTTTTGTATTTTTGCGCCCAGACAAGCACCCCTGGAGCAATAAAAGTTACTGCGATGTAGAAGCCTGTCATCATGGTGGCTATAGGCGTCGACAAGGGTGTGACGAGGATGAGTGACACTGCGGTGATTGATAACGTCACCAAAGCTTGCAACGCTGTCGAAATACCCTGTGAATCCGTCCAATGTTACCGGCCCGTCGCAGGGACAAGAGGAGGGAATCGTTTACCCAAAATCGATGACGCAATAACGGAAACAGGGCAAACAATTGCACAGCAAAGAGAACAAGTGAAAATACTGACAGGTCGTCAGGCAAACGTGAGGCAAGAACAACGGACGATGACATCGCCGCGTTCATGGATAAGACGGACGTTAGCCTGTTGGCTGTGAGGATGGAATCAGTTTCACAAAAAAGCTGACTGCAGACCTTTCCTGAGTAAATGATCCGGACCTCATGCAGCTATAATCGGCCAGGAGTGTGTTCAGAAGAAAGAGGCATGCTGACAACGCCCATATGGTGTCCGACGAAGTTGCAGCCGTCAAAGTTCTCAGGACGGGTGCGAGACCCATGAGAGCGAGAAGGACCAACAATGATGACTTGAATGCCTTTGAGCCTGAGAAGGACGGCTTCAGTGAGGGACTGGAATCGATGTAGCATGACAAACGGTTTGACGGCATATGGCTAGGATCGGAACTATGGAGGATCTCCCAAACGCCATATCCAAGCACAGAACAGGTCACCGACATCCACAGCAACACGCGAGCGTCGAGCGTGCGTTCCTTGAGTCTCACGAAGATCGCGAGGAAGACGAAGACCGTTCCAAGATGCTGTGTGATTGCGCAGCACAGGAAAACCAACGGCCAATAACTATATGGCGTGAAGTTGGCTGGAGGACATTGTTAGCGATCGACTTTGTGACTCCCGGCAGGTCCACTGACGGTTTCGCCGCAAGGCGGATAAGAATGAATCTGGTGGTATGAAATTGTCGGGGAATGGACACCTCTCCCAAAGGACTCTTCTCCACCGAAAGGTCATTTCAGGTTGAACGGACAGGCCTCCTGCGGTGCGTGAATGGGTAGTGCCTGGCACCATACGAGTTCCAGTGCCATCCAACGGCGTATCTCGTGCTACAAGCAAAGCGCCCAAGAGTGCGTCACACGACAGACCGAGCCTGACACTGCCACGTGCTAGGCTCAATGTTCGGCCAATCCCATGTCGATTGCTCCTCGGAATTGTCACTACGGCACATTCCTGTCCAATGACCAGCGATCAGACGGAGCTCTGAAATCCCATCAAGAGCAGCTTTTGAATGGACTTTTTTGTCCAAGGCGGCGTCAGATATCCATTGATCTCGATCATGGGAACTCGATGTTGGCAAGAATAAACATGGTATTCGATGTCCAAGTAACATTAAATAAACGTGTTACAGCCTCGTGGATGCACCGGCGGTCCGCTCGACTGAAAAGGAGAAGCTCAGATAACCCCGAGGGGCGAATCAATGAATCCCACTCGGAGTGAAATGGATTCGTGTTGTTGATGGTGCCGGTTCCGATAGAAATTGAAAGGTGTCCACGGCGATCATATCCCATGAAGCACGAGAAAACCTGATGGCCAGGGATGAAAGGCGCTCTAATACATCGGCCCACATGCCAGACTCACAGCTGGGGTCGACATCGACAAAGATTTCATAGAAATTTTAGTCCCACTGCGATGAAATTGATGAAAAGAGGCAGGGAATAGTCAAATCAGATTCCCACTCACCACAAGTGGTTCTTCTTGCCTCGATGCAGGCACAGGTTTAGCCGACTTCGATGCTTCGACCTGGGCTGCGAGACGACCCCGCTTCGGATTCGACGCATGAGTTCCGCGTGCTTGTGCCTAATGTTGAGAGCAAGACCTGGTGAATCGTCTCCAGAAGGGCGAACCGGTGTGCTTACCGATTTCAGTCTCCTCTCAGCGGCTTCTGCAGCTGCGGCACGGGCATCGGTGGTACTTTGATGATTCTGCACGTTTGAGGATGACGCAGCACCTCCACCAAGCACTTGGTGACTGCCGGAATGACTACCGAGTCTCGAACAGAGCGAACCCATGGAAGACAGTGCAAGAAATGACGGTGCGGGCTCGCCGCCACTACAAGTGGCTTTGCTATGTTGAAGGTCGGTGCTGGGTCTCACGTTTTGTCATGTGCGTTTGCTGCGTATGTACCTCGTTTATTCCTCGCTGCGCTCAGATAAGCAAACCCGCATTTCAATATTTCAATTCCGAATACAGCAAATTGGATCGTCGGCCGTGAACGCGTGTCAATACGTCGCAGGCGTGCAGCGTTGGACGTCAGAGACAGCGAACCATCTACACCCGAGATGATATCTACGTAGGCAACGTCTCGGAAATCTCTCTGTACCCTCCTCTATCATCCAGAGCGCGAGCACTGCGTTCACGGAGGTCATACTCTTCCAAGTGGCGATGAGGCATCCACTCCTAAGAATGGCTTGAGTGATTAATTTGACATGTCAAGGAGAGTAGCACACCTTCCACCACCGCCTCCCCACCAACCACGGTATATTGGGGTCCATGCCTGCCTTCAGCATGCGGTTCTTGATCCCGGCACTTAGTAACAACCCGAAAACAGTCAAAAGAAACAGGGTGACAACTAGCTGGTCCCTGGGTGAATCGCGCTCTAAATCAGATATGAGCAATCGTCACAAACGCCAAAACATCGAGGCTGACGGAAACATCTCGCTTCGACATCGCCTTCCTTGCCTGTCGCCGTGTCAGGATCCGTGTCGCCGAGAGAAGCCCCGTCACAGATGGTGAGCTCCCGGTCCAGACACCATTGTTTGGTACAGGAGAGACATGGTTTCGATGGGTTGTCTGGAGCATCCATTTTCAAAATGGTATAGTTCGACTGGAAGCAGATGCCTGCAGGCTCCCTGTTTGACCATCTGATGGACAGCGGTAAATAATGGGACTTACATTTGCAGAAGTTGGTGACCTCCCATTTGCTTAAGATGCCTTGGACTGGTGTCTGGTAATGAAGTTCTAGCTGTCTGCAGACCAATACACGGCACTGTTACGCACGATGTGTAGTATAAAGAGGGAAAGCAGAAAGATGACGACGGCATGACTATGCAGTTGTGGCATGGTGGAGCATCTGGCGGGGTCTGATGTGGCTGAAGACGCGTCAAAAGTTCATCAGAGGCACCATTCGCAACAACATATTACTACCCGGTCACTTGAATCTGACAAGCCCACATTCACAAGAGATGGCGGAGTACGATGATGTCTTGACCAACCAGCCAGTCGTGATCGATAATGTTTGCTCCACTTGCTGACCGTGGCGTCCGTGTGCTTACCTCGCTCCTTTCAGGGTTCGGGCACTATCAAGGCAGGCTTCGCTGGTCAAGATCATCCAAAATGCTTCTTCCCTTCCTTGTATGTATACAGCCCAGTTTTACATGAAACTCCACACGAATCACACTGCGCTGCAGCGTCGGGCGACCAAAGCATGTCCGCGTCATGGCGGGTGCTCTAGAAGGAGACGTCTTCATTGGTCGTCGAGCGCAAGAATTTCGTGGCCTTCTAAAAATAAAGTATCCTATGGAGCATGGAATCGTTACCGACTGGGATGATATGGAACGTATATGGAGTTGGATATATGCCGAGGAGCTTGGTACACTCAGCGAAGAGGTGAGATGCATCCTGGTGTAACCTGTGCTCCAATTCAAACACTTGCCATTGCAGCATCCTGTGCTTTTGACCGAAGCCCCACTGAATCCTCGCAGTAATCGCGACGTTGCTGCACAGATATTTTTTGATACATTCAATGTCCCCGCATTGTTCCTTTCCGTGCAGGCCGTTTTATCACTGTAAGTTCATCACCCGAAGTATATGCTTGTTGCTGATTGTAAGAGGATGAAGCTATTCCTCTGGGCGAACAACAGGCATTGTACTCGACTCTGGTGATGGTGTCACTCACGCTGTGCCCGTATTCGAGGGCTTTTCAATGCCTCACGCAATTCGTCGAGTGGATGTCGCGGGGAGGTGTGTGTAGCTCAGCTTGACCATACAGCTGCGGGTATGAACCAGCTTCCCAGAGATGTTACCGACCACCTACAGTTGCTTCTGAGAAAGTCCGGCCATCATCTACACACAACAGCTGAGCGGGAAGTCGTGCGGATAATCAAAGAAAAGTGTTGTTATGTAGCATTGAACCCGTCCAAGGAAGAGAAGGACACTCTTGGACGCCCAGAGGAGTTCCGGTTACCTGATGGAAACGTGGTTCAGGTAAGCTCAGACACAATATATGATGACCTCGGCTTGAAGACGCTCCAGCTTGGCTCTGAACGGTTCCGAGCTCCAGAGATCCTGTTCAACCCTGAGCTCATCGGTCAGGAATACGCCGGTGTCCACCAAGTTGTGGTAGATTCTATCAATAGAGTCGATCTGGATCTGCGCAAGAGTCTCTTTTCGAACATCGTCCTAAGCGGGGGCAGCACATTATGTAAAGGTAAGCTATCGATAGCCATTAAAGTGGATGTTACTTCACTTTGTGTACTGTCTATTGTAGGCTTTGGTGATCGGCTCCTCAACGAGGTCAAGAGGCTGGCTCTCAAGGACGTCAAGATTAAAATCTACGCACCACCAGAGCGGAAGTATTCCACTTGGATAGGTGGTTCTATCCTGGCAGGACTGGGGACTTTCAAGAAGGTCTGACGCTTGCGTAGCGGTCTTGAACATATGGCTCACGTACTTTACAGATGTGGGTCTCGGCAGAGGAATATCAAGAAGATCCAGATATCATACACAAGAAATTGGGCTTTTAGACTTGTCGTCTCGTGAACAACTTCCACCATTTTCACATGATACCCACCATATCCAACAGATGTTGTAATACACTTAAATTTGACGCACTAATGGGAGGGCTTTTTCAGGCTGATTGCATATGCATATGATGCATGAGTAGGATAAAATGACATATGCCATATATACAACTTCGCCATGGTTGCTACAGATGCTAATGGACGATGAGTGATTGAGCGGGAAAGGAAGTTGAGAACCCGGTTTCAACATGGAATCACTACTTCTTCCCCTTCTTGGGAGGTTCCGCAGCCTTGGTCTTCTTGGTTCCCCGAACCTGATACGCGAAAGTCGTGAGCCCACGGGAACGAACAATCTATGGATGACCGACCTTTTTCGCGCGGTTTTTCCTTTCGTGCCGTAGCTTGCGAGAGGGCCTTTCGACCTTGTCTATTAGACCGCTCTAAGAATGCAATATGAGGAATGCAGACGACACGCGGACGGTGAACAAACCCTGATCAAGCGGTGTTTGGGCTCAAACTTCTTTTGAGAGCCTTCGTCATCGTAAATGAGAGCAAAGCCAGTGCTTCTTCCACCACCAAAGTGTGTTCGGAGACCGAAGAGGACGACACGGTCCTTGTCACTCTTGTACAAGGTAGCAAGCTTCTCCTGGAGATCGGTTTTGGAAACATTGGGGCGCGAGGGGTGAAGGACATCGAGGACGAATTGGCGGCGAGAGAGAAGACGGTTGGTGATGAATTTGCGCGTACGCAGAGTTATGGGTGCCGAGTTATCAGCCTGGAAGACTTGTCAGAAGACCAAAAGACATCTGGACCACCAGAAGGGCATCCAACGCTCCCCAACCGTGGATTGGGGTGAAACTTGGCGGGGTGGTTTTGAGAGGCCCAATGACAGATACTCACCATGATTGGGACGGTCGATCAGCGTTTTACGACGTTTTCTTGCCCGATATCTTGACGAGTCCTGTGAGGCAGAGTCAATGAGCAGCAAAATCAGAGTCCGTCCGGCATTTCCCGGACACAGCCGCTCCATCCGGTTATACTCGGAGTATTAGTAATACTCTCGCGAAGATGTCCTCCAACTTTGCCGGCTCGTTTGCCCCCTATGTGCGCTCATATTCCGCCCATGATCGATGCATCCCTCTTTCTCACCGGACCAACAGACTCCACCACCAGACGATCCCTCTCGTCTCACCCCCAAGTCTGTCTCCCGTCCCAGAATTTGGTTTCCGGAGACCCCGGCGTCTTACCAGTCTGGAGCCTCGCCGTCGTCCACCGTATTCTCTGCCACTGCTGCGGATACAGATAACGAGCGTGGTCAGCACAATGAATGGGTAACAACTTTCGGTCTACGCGTCGACATTCTGGCTGCATTTGCTTATCTACTAGGCCCGATATCAGGTTCGACAATGTCCTTCTCTTCCACCCCGATTACGCTTACATCTCAGCTCGGCCTTCAGCCCTCACCTTACTCGTCCTAGAAAGACACAACGACTACGTTCGTTTTCATGGTCAGCTGGTGCTGTCATCGTTCGATTTGTTTTGAATATGACCGCAAGCAGCATACCAGGCAGCGCTCTTGATGACTCCTCTACTTACCGCGCGCATCCTTGCCGCAGTACTGCAATTTCCGTCGTGGATCCGTGCCTTTCTCACTCTGCTCCTCAGTGTGTCAGGGTTTTTGATGGCGTAAGGATCCATAAGCCATGGACATGGAAGTCTCGCTGACAGTTGTCTTGCTTCAACATGACCCAGAGCTCAGGCCTTCTTAGGTGCTTTTAGGGGCGGACTTTGGCGCTATCATCTCCCGAAACTTGGATCTCTTGCAGACCAGTGGGTGGATGAAGAATAAGGTCATGCAACCACTGGCCTTTATATATGGACGAGGCTACATACTTATGCGTTGTTGTTTGATCTCACGAGGCAATCAGGATCAGACCATTTATAAGAGGTAAAAGAATAAGTTCGGCGCAGCCCGGTGGATTGCAAATGACGTGTCATGGGGTTATTGCTAGCGCTGCCATCGGAGGTAGGACCCGGATGATCCGGAAGTCAAGCGGCAGATTCTCAAGGAATGGGCTGGAAATTATGTGATCCCCTTTCCCTCCTCAAAGAATCAATCGACCCAAAGCAAACTTGAGTGTGGATGATGGGAAACGCAGAAAGGTGAGTTTGTGACGTTTTGTAGTGCTGCTAGTATTCCACCATGAGTGATACCAATCCGTCAAGTAGACAGATTCAAAGAAGACAAGTCAGTGGCAACTGAAAGGCTACAGTTTGACACATGTCCTTCGATCAATGCTTGGAATATATCCAGCCGCACAGGTCAACACTAAATGTTTTTTAGGATGGATCACGGGCTCTAATGGATGTACGAACCAGAACACCGCGAATGTATGCATTCGACATTCCATACCCCATCAATCGACGTGCAGTCTTTTCCCCGACCGTCCACTGAGCAACCCCCACAATGTTGCAGGTCGTATCTTGGATCAACACATTCAAAATCGCTTAAATCCCCAGCTCTCAAGATGGGACATGCGTCGAGTCCAGCTGGACAAAGGCTGACGGTTCGTGATTTGAGACTCTGCTGACGCGAAAGTTTCCTCGAGGACGGAGACAGCGAAGGGCGCCATGAAGAAGTGCTCGATGGGGAGCGTCGTGATGGTGAAGCAGCTCTTTGGCATGTCAGGTTTGACGGCGACCAGACATGATCGTTCCCATGGCATCTCGGAGACGAACTGGCTTCTGGATTCGCAGGAGCACAATTTGATAGCTGGGTATTCCAGTACCATCCTAACTGGCACCGTGTGCTGGGAGGACTAGAGCCGTGGCGGGCAAGGCAAGTCGCTTTCTCGGAAACCTGTCAAAGGTTTGAGATAACACGGACTAATTTTTCCAGTCGTGCTTACCAAAACTTCGTGGTGTCACAGGCGGTCGAGTGTTGGATGTGTCCGACTTGGATGCACCTACTCGTCCTGGTATCCCATGTATATTGGATAGGACACGGCACAAAACCCAGGGGAAAAACATCTGACACTGGACTTGCAGACAGACAGACAGACAGCTCTGTACACGAATTAAGCACGATGCACTTTTACACACACGGGTCCCATAACATGCGTACGGCTTGACCAATACCAGCTCCCCTTTGAAGGACACGCGATTCCGCGGCTTTAACGATATTGATCAGTCCTCTGTTTACCATCGAGGCAAAGACGACTTACGGAGGGACACTCTGGAACGACTGTTTGCCGAGAGGTATGCAATCCCCAATTGGTTCATACCAAAATTCATTTGGAGAGCAAATCCCAGCGTTGCTCATTATGAATGTCCCGTTCACGAAAGGAAAGGAAAGAGCCACCCAGATGGCCGGTAACGTACGAGAGAGTGTTCGTGTCTTTGACATTGAGAAGAGGACACAGCCCATGAACAGAGGATCAGAAAGAAAGTGGGAGAAAGGACAGACGTTGAAGGGGGCACGGGACAAACCGTTCTTTTACATTCTCACTCACTTTTGTGCTCCATAGTGATCTGTGTGTGGATCCCCGGGATAACCATACTTTCGGTTCAGCCGTTCATCATTATTGTGCTCCTAATTAAGGTAGTTGCTTGTATCACCAATCCATAACACAGAGCGTATTGTGCACAGGTCCACCACTCAAGGGAAGCAATGACCGGAGTCTGGAAGAGAAACAAACAAAACCACTGATAGGCAGTCACGCGATTGAAATTCGTCAGATTGCAGGGGAGGTACAATACTCTTTACTCTTTGCCTGATTGTCCACAAACCGAATAGGACAAGTTATAGTTGGGTATTACGCTTACTTCATCGAATATTTCCATTTCATCCTACGCGGGGAGGTGAGTATAGTTGATTCAGGGACAAGACGCATACCTACCAGACATTTCTAGCGCTTTTTGCAGTGCACGTGTAGAGAAGTACCGAACATCAGCGTCTCCATCGTTCTTCTGTTGCTCCAGGACAGGGATAACTTTCTGTTTCATAAATTCTTTACCCCCGGGAGCGTCCCCAAATGAAGCCGCCAAAACCTCCAACGCCTTTGCAACATTGAATCGTATGTTAGGGATGGGGTCGACAGCGAGTTGTAACAGGGGAGTTATGATCTCTGTTTGGATAATGGGCAAAGTCAAAGAGGGTGAAATGGTCTGGAGGGTCGTGTCAGCAAAATTAGGGATTTTAGTGGCCATGAACGTACCGTGATAGCTTGCACAGTGGTCATCCTGTACAGGTAATTAGGATGCTGACCCATGCCCACGACCTTGGGAACAATGGCAACCTTGGCCCACTCAACACCAAAAACTTCAGTCAGTTTCTTGAGATTTGTTGTGGCAGCTTCGCGTATGCTGAATACGGTGTCCCCCAACCAGGACATACATAAGTTCCCGAGTTGCTCGTCGAAAAATGGTTTCCCCAACTGTGTTGCGAGAAGAGGAATGTACTCGATAATCGCTTGCCGAACACGCCATGACTTGTCTTCTGCCAGTTCAATGATGGCAGGCAGGAGGCTATCCGACAGGAGCTCGATGTCAATAACTAGAAGAAATTGGAATCAGGCTGAAACGTCCATACATATTATCGAAGGACTACGTACCACCGTTGACCGTTTCGAGTTTGCTGATAACGTTCAGGCGAACCTCAGAGAACTCGTCCTTCAACAGATGAAGGAATAAGGGGAGCAAGTGTTCAACCGTTGCTTCACGACCGAGAAGTGGAGCCAGTCCACTGATCTGGTTCGCGAGAGCGGCTCTGACGTGTTGTGATGTATCGTGCGACAACTCACGGACGCAGGGTACGATACGTGCCAAGATGACCTCTCTTTCGATAAGTTTAGAGAACCCTTGAGATTGAACGAAATCAATACTGATGATATGCATGAAAATGTAAAGCGCAACGGTACCCGGAATCTGACCAGAAGCGGCTGTCCGCACTTCTGCCTCGTTGTCTTTCAAGAGTTGAACATACTGCCCGATCAATTCCTCTCTGACCAACTCTGCGCCAACCGCCTCGGCAAGCTAAGAGAAAGATGGTTTATCAGTGCTCGTCACCACAGTATTATGATTGTGACAGACCTCGTTGAAGTGCGTAGCGGCCATGTACCGTACTCTCCAGCTCTTATCGGCAACGCTATGTCTTATTTGTTTCAAAAGTTGTTCTTTCACTTCGGATGGCGTAAGCTGCTGAGCGATGACGATCAGATCTTCGATTGTCAATAGGCGCACGGAATCCTGATCATCCGACTGAAGTCTGCGGTAAACTGGGAGACCGTCTGAGACTACATGGTGCTTGGAGAGGTTCTTCACCAGAGGCTGGACAGACACGATTGTCAGTAGGTGGTACGGGTCTCGACAGTCTAACACGCACGCCAAGCCACCGCGCCGCAGCGCGTCGAACCATGGGTGTATCATCAGCCCCAAGGGCAGCAAACGCTTTTCTCAACTCGTCCTGAATGACAGGCGACACTTTAGGGTAGACTGGCGAATAAAGTGCGGCAGAGGAAGTCCGCGAGGTGAACCATTCACCCTGCGACAGGCGTTTTAAGAGGGGGATGTAGTACTCTTCTACTTGGGGAGTTGACAAAATGGCAGCTATTTTCGAGATGGATTCCGCGGCCTCGTGAAAAAAGGATGAGAGAAGAGAAAGATGCAGTCAAGACGCGGAAGTACCTTATCCCTAACCAACGTTTCCTCTACAGCGGACAGGTTCTCTAAAGGGCCGAGCAAAACGTGAGCATATTGCGGTCCGCCGATATATTCCTCGAAATTTCGACCGAGCTCCTCTGCCAAGGCCAACAATACCTCGTCCTCGTCGTCAACAGAGTCCTGAAGGAATGGAACAAGCTCATCTCGCGCGCGATCTGGCCCTAGCGCAAGCGCTATCGTGGGTATGCTGTGGATTGCGTTGAGTCTCAATTGAACATCTTCTGACCGCAGCTCGTCCATTAAGACGGCAATCGGAGCGATCTGGAGGGGGAGAAGAGATGGATAAGTTTAATGAGTTCACGGATGTAAGAAAAATCTAACGTCTTCTAAATTGAAAGACGAGTCCATGGTGCTATGGGAAGCGAGATGGTGTCGAGTCGAGTCGAGTAGACTGACGGAAATAAAGTTGAATCTAGAGAGTGAGCGTTGTCTCTAGCAGAGGTGATGGTCGACAAGGATGTAACGTCTTTTAGATGCGCCACATAACAAACCCTCAGCCACAACAACTCTCCGTCTCTTCCCCATGCCAGTCCAACAGACCGATCGTCGTCTCATCCTCACACATCCAAACGCGAGTCCATCTCTAACATTATTTCTTCTCTCACTCATCACTCCAATCTATGTAGGGTGCCTCGGCCGAGCTCCTCCTTTATGGGGCCACTGTCATATCGTGGAAAGCAGGAACGCTCGCTAACCCTGTCCCTGTCGAGCGCCTGTTCCTGTCCTCCAAGGCAGTACTCGACGGCACCAAGCCCGTTCGGGGGGGCATTCCCATTGTATTCCCATGCTTTGGCGCTCCCAGCCACCCGGAGCATGCCCGCCTCAGCCAACACGGTTTTGCACGAAACCAGGAATGGACATTTGACAGTGTCATCGCGGACAACGCGTCGGATGTATCCGTCCGTCTGAGTGAGCAATCCACGTTAGTAGTACGCTTCTCCCTGCGCTTAGTGTTGCGCAACAGCATTGGCCCCAACGCCAAGCATCAAGGCTACATATG
Source organism: Boletus subgraveolens (assembly GCA_038092555.1). Lineage (NCBI taxonomy): Eukaryota > Fungi > Basidiomycota > Agaricomycetes > Boletales > Boletaceae > Boletus > Boletus subgraveolens. The sequence goes on from JBBPQP010000076.1 coordinate 21,809, forward strand.
ATCGACCGTTCCAGCTTGCGTATGTAGTGACGCTGGCGGAGCACCAATTGAGCACGGATCTGCATGTGACGAACACGTCTACATCGAGCGTCTACCCGCCCGACAATCTTGAGTTCCAGGCACTGTTTCACAACTACATTCGTGCGCCCGCGAACCAAGTTCTGGTGTTTCCATTACAGGACACGACATATTACGATAAGACGGAGACGACTGAGCAAGGGCGGAACACGGCAAAGACGGAGACGAGGGCAGGAGTAGATGTCCAGAAATTCACCGACTCTGTGTACGAAGACGCCTCGCAGAAATACGAGGTGACATGGCCGGGAGGAGGCGTCGAGATCAAGGTGTCGGAACTGAAGGATGTTGTGTTGTGGAACCCACAGCAAGCTGCAGGAAGCAAGATTGGGGACATGGAGGACGGTGGATGGTGCGTGGTCTGGCGATGCTCTCGAGTGAGGATGCTCACGGCTGACCAGGGAGAAATATGTATGTGTCGAGCCAGGACACGTGAGGGGATTTGCCAAGGTGGAGCCTGGGCGGACGTGGATTGGACACCAGGTTATCTCGGTTATTCACGACGAGCGGAGGGTCCATGCATTGATCTAGCTAGCAAGCGAGCTCAACGCCCCTGGATGTTATACAGTCGAATACGCGAGAAATGGGCAACGCCAAGCAGGCACTTTTTTCAACATTTCATTTTTTTGAACCTCTACGCTCTTTCCCCGTCGCGCGCGCTCTTTTTTTTTTTTTTCATTACATGACATACGGGAGCGTTGTTGTAGGATGAGTCTTGCGAAACAACCACGGCGACCGAGTGTCCAGGCACCCGCTGTAGCAGCGTCGCCGACGGTAACGACGACGGGCGAGAAAATGGTGAAAAGTCGGGTTTCGGAGCAATCCTTCTCTCGAAAAACGTCGATCAAGTCAATTCCACCCAACTCGGCAAACAACTCTCTTTTCCTCTCTTCTTCCCTCCCAATCCCCACCTCCACCGACGACCCCGCCCTTGCCGACGAGCTCGACTACATCACCGTCTCTGCTCCTGCTAGTCCCCCTCACGACAAGTCTCACTCCCAAAGACTCCCCCGTCAGGTAGACAAGGCTTCTCGCATCCTCGGCATCTCTCACAGAAAGTCAATGGAGCCCATCCCCGCCTCAAACAGGACTTCCATCCTATCCACTCGCTCCGTCCCAAACACCCCCACTCAGCACACCCCCACCCTCCCCCTCACTTCCCTCTACCTCGTCTCTGGTCTCCCAAAGAGTGCTCACACCTGGACCCTCGCCGATCCCGATGCCGTCCTCGGCCTCCACCATTCCGAAGGCGCCGTCGCCCGTTGGTGGAGACCAGAGGTCCTCGGCAGCACCGTCTCTCCCGGTGCCGGCGGAGGCAAGAAGAAGAAAAAGAACGCCAAAGGCGAACCCACCGAAGTCCTCAAGGGCGCTGGCGCGCTCTCAAAAGCCGAAGTCGGCAAGATGTTGTCAAAGGCTCTCAAGGTTTGTATCTCCTTTTTGCTCATCTCCCTCGCCTCACGCTCTTCCCTAGCTTTCCTTCACTCGCGAGGTCGAGATCATCGCTTCCACTCTTCAGCCTGCCAGTACCATACATACTTTCACATTTACTCTTCCCGCTCCCTATACCCCCCTTGCCCCCGCCCCGTCTGACATCGGCTTACTCAGAGGCTCTGTCCTTACCGCCGATCGTTCCTCGGCCGCACCCACCTTCACGTATCCCTACACAGAAGACCCTTTCGCCAATGCCCGTCCTTCCTCTGCCTATCTTGGCCCTCCCTCCGTACTTTCTCCCCCCCCTGGCCCCCCTTCTCCCATGTATGAGAAGCAAGCGGCTGCAGGTGTTGGTGGAAGTGGCACGGTCACCTACCATGGTGTCTGCTTGACTGTTTGGAGTCACGCGGATGCAGAGAGGAGTGCTGCTATTCGCAGAACCCTCGAAGCTGGTCGCGCCAGAAAGGAAAGCGCTCAGTCTTTGGTCGCTTCTCGTCTCAAAGTTCTGCGGTCCTCTGTCGGTCATGGGGGCAATTCTCCTGGTGAGCATGGCCGTCGTGTCGGAAAACGTGGCGCACGCGGTCCCTGGCCAGGCACAGATGGCGAAACCGACGGTGAAGGTGCAGAAACCGATGCCGGCGCTATAAGCGAGAGCGACTTCGACGTCGCGAGCACTGTTGGCGGCCATGGCCCTGGTGAGAGCACCCTTTTCCTCCCAGGCGATACTGTCTTTTGGCTTCCATATGCCTTGTGTGAGTATTTTCATCCAGGGTTGCCGACGCGTATCTGATCTTGGTTGGCATAGCACTCGTATCCCGCCACCCGATCTATGACCTCATGAGGGACTATCTCACTCTCTCCTGGGCCCGCTTTTCCAAGGATGTTCAGTCTCATACCCTGCAAATCTCGAAAATCCTTGCGCATCCCGCCCCACGTGCGGGCGAACTCATCAAACTCGATGCTTCCCTTACTCCTCTTGCTGGGCGCTCAGCGGGTGGTGCATCCGGAAGCAGCAATAGCGAGGACACCAGTCTTGAGGTCATTGCACGGTTCCCTGGAGGTCTTGATTTCGGTAGGGGGTTGGTTGATATCAACTTCACCATGTGGCCGTTATTCAAATGTTTAAATATCGATAACGTGTTAACTGCCTGTGAGGTGTGTAGTCCAACTTTGTTTTCGGCACCTCAGTCCACCCTGAGCCTATCTCCAGATCGCGCTGGCTCCCACTGGTCGTGTTTTGTTCTTCTCTCGATACCCTGCGATGCTCGGTGTAAGTGACCAGCTCCTTACCTGATCTTAACCTTCACTCCGTCTTCATTGCAGATTGCTGTATCTACCATCAAATATCTCGTCGAATTGCGTGGGTGGAGTGGCATTGCTCTATCTGCAGTCCATGCACGCGATGCCAAGATCTACATCGACGATCCTGGCCCCTGGATATTGGGTCTGGCTACTGAGGCGAGGTACAGCGTACGGCCTTCGCCGGAGGTTTGTGTCATTGACTTGTAAGTCGTGCTTTGTGATGATTTGTTAGACTTCTCACATCACCGGGTTACCCTACATAGGGACATCAATTACTTGAGCTGCCCCTCGCCACCTCCTGGCATTGTCTCCACTAAGCAACAGCGAGAAAAGTATAGACTGCGACTTCTTACCACTTTTGAGCCTCATTACCATCCAGACCACAGCATACCCTCGTATGTCGTCTCTGGTCATTTCTCCCTCCCGATATCTGATGTTGTCACCTATATGATAGCGAGTTCAAAGAAGCTTTTCCCGCAGGCCGGTTCCGCCCAGTGTGCAAAGTGCAGGCAAAGAGAGGCGGGGAAATGGCTGCTGTTGCCGATACCATCAAGCCACCCGAATGGTGGCATTCCACACGTATCATTCAGGCATTTGATGCCGTCCTCGAGGACAAGGTGAACTAATGCACTGGGAACGTGGCCGAGCAGTATGCTAACCCGTTCATAGTTCAGGAAACCTTCCCTTCTTAAGCGTCTCTCCTCATTCGGTACCGCTCGTCGTCTGCCACAACTGACCGCTGCGGAACAGCACATTCAACTCTCTATTCGCAAACGTGCTACTGCTTTTGTTGATGCACGAGATGACCTCGAAACGAAGATTGGTCGACTTTCTCGTCGTCTCAACTTCCTTATGACTGAGGCCGACCTGTGGAGAGACAAATTCGTAACATTTGAACAGTACGCCGAGAAGTTGAGTGTGGAGGCGGACCAGTTGAGGGGCAAGATTGGCAAAGAACAGAGGGAGACCAAGAGGTTGAGTGGGCTTGTCACTTTGACGGCTGCGGAGAAAACCAAGCTACAGTCCCGTGAGTATTTTTCGTTGGCTTGTCGGGAGACCATTAATTGGGGGCGTGTTGTCAGGACTGGTCGATACTGAGCGAGCACACAAGGATGCACTCGTCGAACTAGAGCGGATGCGGGATACAATGCAACGCATGGAACAAGAACGTGCAGAGATGGTTGCCGAAGTGGAAGCGCAGATCGAGCGTGCACTCGCATCCATGGCTGTCGACGTTGATGAATCCGACTACAGTGGAGAGCTTTCATCCCGCCCTGGTTCACGCATGTCCGGTTCCACGAGGTCTGCCAGTGGAACACGTTCGAGGCGGACTAGCGATTCCGTGAAGAGTGGATCTCACGAAAACAATGGATCTCGGCTGCGCAGCTTTGGCACTGAATCAACCCTTGCAGAGGCGTACGAACGCGGAATGGACGATACCTTGGTTGCCGGCAAATCCGAACGGGAGACAGACACTATCACAGAAGAGGAAGAGACCCCAGCGTCGCCGACAAAGAAGAAGAGATTCTCAGCGACGCAGAGTGAAGTTGTACAAGATGGTATGATGGCTGTCGATGAAGGCATCAGTGAACGCAGTGATAAAATCGCCCAAAAAGTTTTGCAGATTCAGCAAAAGGTCGGTGGATATAGCATTGTTGGTTTTTCCCGTTTTCTTATTCGCTCTGTTTGGCAGCTGGAAATCGCATTGGCGTCGGAGAACGTTCAAGACTGGAAGAAGAGATCTGCGGGACACAGGAGTGCCGGGTCCGATTATGCTACCGATGAACGTGCGGACGAGAGTTCGGATGCTGCTGTGTCCGTCCGTCCGCGCCAACCTCGGGGTACCAAGCTTGTAAACAACCCCCCTATGAAGGCGAAGCGCAGGGAACGTAGTGATACTGCGTCTTCAAGTCGAACTGGCACCGGTACCATTACACGTCGTTCCATTGACACTGCTGCCTCAGCAACGCCACGAGATTCCTCTACCCCGAATAATGGTTCTTCCACACCACAACGAGAGGACAAGATCCCAGGACAATTCGGATCTGAGACGGACGGTACTGATCCTCTGACGCCCACCGCGGAGGCACCTCACACGTCGACGCGACACCCACTCCGGAAGGTTGCATCTGAAGCTTCCTTGACGGCGCTTTCTCCTGAGGCGCCAACCACTGCACCAACAACCCCTGCTTTGACACCCACCATGACTACTACTACCGATGAGTCTGACACTGAGTTTCAGAGTGCCTGCTCTACGAGCCCACGCGACAGTTGCGGTAGTTTTGAGAGCCAGAAGGTGATGCAACATGACTCGGACGACTCTGGAACATCCACAGACCAGGATTACAACATGAGGAAGAGGCATGTGACAGAATTTACCGACTTGCCTATGAGGGCACGGATCTCTAGTACCGCAACTGCGGTACCGCAGACCAGCCCGACTCTGTCCGACGTTACCGCTGCACCAAGTGGACGCGGCTTCGCAGCACGTTCGCGTCAGGGGACCAATTAGCATGTCCGTCAGGAATATACCCCACCCTTCAAAGCTTCACATGTATATCATTATCATCATCATCATTGGAATGCGCTAACCCTCCAATCTTTTCTTCCTCCCACTCCTTTCGCTACGGTTATTTCACTCGTACTTGTTCATAAGTATCTCACATGTTCAGCTTCAATGCATATATTACAATTCACTTCAACGTAGTACAGGGATGCTACATTGATACAACCACTACTTATCCAATCCGATCTATTCAGTTGGCCGCTAGTCCATTCTACGCCTATTATTGAATGCTTTCACTACTGATGCAATTTGTGCAAAGAACCATGCTTGTGCATTCTTGTCGGGTATCAGTACAAACTTGTCATGGTCCTTCCCCGCCTTGTGAGAAAATCGAATACCAGTGTCCTCGGTAGTGACACCCTGTACCATGGTTAGAGGCAGATCCCACTCTAGACGCAACTTCTTGGACCAAAACGAGAGCACCCTTGCGGATGTCAACAGGACAACATTGTCGCCACCTGCAAGGTCTGTCTAGATCTTCAACGTCTACAGTATAAGCTCAGTTCGACACGTACCGATGTGGGCGACATAACATTCGTTCCTGTAAGCACCTTGTTCCAGGTCTCTCATCCAATACTGGCCGAGTGCCTCACGACTTGAAAATGGCTGGGATGATCATGTCCTGTGAGTCCAAACCGAAGCGACTATATCGTTGCACGTACCACTAATACTCCATCTGGAGGGACGTGTCTTGGCTAGAATGAATTAATTTCAAGACCCTGCACTGACAATATGATGTTTGATGGTTACTCACCGGTCTAACGCGGTCTCTCTCTGGCTTATCGAAGACGGTCGTAGTGTTCCTTATCCCTGACGCGGCATCAACAATCACGATTTACAGCAGATGAGGGACCGGGCTACCTTCAGAGACGTTCGATGCAAGATCGAATACCCCAACCGCAGGTTTGGTCAGAGCACTATAATCATGTGTTAGGCAGTACTGTGGCGAATAGCATGCATGCGTACCCAACCAAGCCCTTGCCTATGCCTTTGAAAAATCCGACAGCACCTTCCGTCTCTGCTCCCTGAATGGGCTTCGTCTAGCAGATCATGAGCAATCACTGTGGGTAGTTTATCCGTTGCGCATACCACAATGCCCTCCACTGCACTAACAAAGCTGGTGGCGAGTGCTTCGCCGCCTGCAGTTACACCATAACTAGCAAGGGGCTGTGAAAACAGCAAGGTGAACGAGAAGAATACTTCTTACATTGCATGACGAGGTCGATTGCGGCGCTGCGACAGCCTACGTTGCGCTTGATATTCCGCGTCAAACGTTGCAGCGGACAGGCCTAGAGTCAACTCAGCAGTGTCCCTTGAACGACAACCAGTTGTCTGACCTTTGCCCAGGCTACTTGTGAACTTGGTAACACTATCTGATAGACCGAACACTGTCTTCTTGACAAAACTAGCAGCACCCTGGACTTTGGGTCAGAACACTCGCCATAGACCGGGGCGAACAGTCAGCTACCTTGGCGATTCCGATACCTAATTCCTTGTTCCCATGCATAACAACACCGTGGTATGGTGCATAAAAGATGTCGGCAACCCCGGAACTCACATTCGTAAAGAGTCCTACTGGATTCCCAATGAAATCGGCGGAACCAAGAATGCGGTACAGTTGCCGCAGGACATCTTGACGGTAGTGGTATGTGATACGATTTTGCAGTTCTGGTATTGTCAATCGCATATCTGTGATGGCGAGGGCGTTGAGCTCAAGAGGTGCATCATTGACATTCCCCAGCGTCATAGTTAGCGCATTGACGACCACCGCCAAGGGGTTCCGAATGCTCAGCCTGAATTGACGTGAAAAGATTGACAATAGCAGGAACCATCCGTGACTTACTTCTCTTCACTGCTTACCCTTTCAGTTCGCATGAAAGACAGAGTTAGCTGAATGGGGTGCAATTGGAGCACTTCAAAATAAACATCTCGTCCAGGAGCAGTGGGCTGTGGATCGGGAATTATGTCTGGGTGCTGTATTAGGATACTTGGAACAGATGAGCCATGATCCGAATTTCACGCTATTAACTCACTCTTCTACGTTCTCCTCCCATGAGGCACCTTTAACCTGTGTGAGATCATATATCGCGAAGAGAAAATCTTCATCGGCCTCAATTGTCAAGGCCTGCAACAGAATCGAGCAGTACTTGACGAAGAGAACACCGTGTTCTATGAAGGCCGTTAGAAAAAATAAACCCCTGGTCCCATATCTTCTCTACCTTGGTCTTTCAGCCAGATGACAGAGGCTTGAATCGTTGGTGGAACGGCCGCCGTCCCGCTGGTTTCCTTGGAAACAGGACTTGGTTGGAGGAGAACAGGATATAATGCGTCGTGGAGTTGGTTGTCGATTTGAAGAGACCCACAACATAAGGTGAGTGCCTGCGAGCTTGGGGTATTGTCGTATTCAAAACGTAAGGACTCTAATGAAGCATATACCACCTCAATCATCTTGCGATTTATGAGGGATATACCGATTCCTGCAAGATCAACTTCGACCCTCAGTGTAGGTGCAGCATCCTCTGAAACTGCCTCGAAGGCCTCGAGACTTCCCAGTGTGTCAGATCGGGATAGTGCGCCGGTTGTCCGGTGTTTGGGCTTATACAGACTGCGCTCTGCAACATAATGAGTGATTCGTAATACTTGTTTATGGTGGTCCGCCCGCACGTCCAGCGATATGGCACGTGCTCGTTGTCGATCCTGGGTTATTGGTCAGTAACACCAAAACCAGATGCCATTGGGACGAACTTGGAATCTGAACGGAACAAGGACACCAATTTCCATGATGTCAACCACGCGGCGTGCATCGTTAATCATCAACATAAGTTTTTTTTCCCTTGCGGCAGGCTGATCCCAAGCATATTGCGTGACCGAATGCGGTGCGAGCTTGCATCGTGGGATGCTCGATTTCGCTGCTTCTACTTCATTTCGACCCGAGTCCTAAACATGGTTAATAACTAGCAGGGCAGTATTAAAAACGAGGTTACCCATTGGCAGACAAAAACGGTATAATCGCTCTCGTTTTCTAGTTCAAACGGCCATCCATCTGCTTTTAAGAAAGTAACGAAGATAATGGACCCGTCAATTTTGATGTCCGCCATGACAATATCCACTTGGTTGTCGTCCGACGCTCTGGGCACTCGAATATGAATGTTGCCGATGTCCTGAATGTTGACAGGGGATGACCTAACGATTCTTGGTCATATGTGCAGAAAGTTTTTGTTACTGTTCACCTACCATCGCGCGTTGAGACCGGTGTATGCAATGGTGAGGAGCTTCTCCTCCCCAGCTTGCATGATTTGCAACGGGGTGCGTTCTCCCGGATCCAGTACAGGTCGACCACGTAGTAACCCCTTGTATTCGCGGAATTGGATGGGGAAAGGGAGGTCGTTCTTCAATATAAACCTCGGCGAGATCGTAATCACTTTTGTAAGTTTGTACTTGCCCAGTCCTTCTGTCCACGATAGTCCGAAATGATATTCCTCGTTCCTTTGTTTCGTGGACGGAATCACCATCTCCGCGTCAGCCATTGGAGCTTCAAGGCTGAATACCTACAATCATCAGGTGAACATCAGCATTCATGCGAATTCATGCCACAAGAAAGCCACATACATTCGACCAACCAGACTCCCCGACCTTGAATATAAATGCCTGAGCATTGTTGTGAGGATGAGACAACACTACCCGTGCCATTAGCGTGCCAGTCCGTAGTAAGGTAGCAAAACTTACAGAACGGTACGGGGGTAGCGAGGACGTCTTAAGACATACATGAATAAGTGACACCATGAGATAATAATGTATTCATACCTAGTCGAGCATCACCAGCAACGTCCAACGGAGAACTAGCACGATTGGATCGAGCTGTCCTCACACCCAAAGGCAATCTTGACTTGTTCACAACAAGGTATGGACAGTATATCTGGACTTTGAACGCTCCGCCAGACTCGGGATACCGACTCGATGTAGGTGAGATCGTGATATCTTGTAAAATAGAGAAGTCACATACACATAATTGAGACTCAGGTGGAGTTTGCGATTGCTTGGATCGCGAAGTGCCAATCGAGATTCAACATCAAAGTCAGAGTGACGGTCTGTATTAATGATGGCGAAGTCGCTTGGCTTGAAGACTGCACGAATCGTTAGTTCTACACCTCAGGAACTCGACATACTCGCCTGTATCTTGCACCTCCACATTTAATAGGACCAGATGGTCTAGTTCCACTGAGTGTACTGGCATCACACCACCTTTTCGTAGGTAGCTTTTCCAATTTTGGTCAGCGTTCTTGTCATAGATACGGTATTGAAGATTGTAGGGCAACAAGTTCTCCAGCTCAATAGGAGCACGAAGTCTGACTCTGATTTTTGGAGATTTCCTAAGAGGCGTGTCAGAAGATGCCGAGGAGCGTGAAACAAAACTTGCCGTGCAGCGGGGTCATTGGAATCTGTTTGTACCCATGCCTGGAAGCGGAAGGGTGCTTCCCGCTGATCGTTGTGAGGACAACTAACGGAAAAAGACTTCTTGGCAACTAGATCCTCGAATCGCAGAGAGGAACACCAGCGATAACCAAAACCCTCTGCAACGGCATCTGGTAGGTTTCAGTGTACGTCAGAAACGTTGTGCTCACGATCAGGCTGGAGTTTCACTCTATTTTGTGTGACTGCTTCAATAGGCAGTGCATAGTCTTGACCAGGAGCTTCATGGCCGTGAGTGCGATGACTCGAAGATACAAAGCAGGGACTGACCAATCTTTTCTAACGAATACACAGGATGCCCAGTGTGGTCCACTAACATGAGTTCCAATGGGTAGAATGTCAGGTTCTCCACCAAATAGGTCGAGCGCAGAGTCACTATTTTGACATTGTCTTCCACAGCGATAGCGCACAGCAGACGATCAGCATATTTCTCCGTCCGAGGCCGCAGCGAGAAGGTAAACTCTCCCTCCCTATCAACCGGGATGCCTCGAAGAGCTTCCCAGGGTTTCCCGACTACTTGAATGCCGATGTTATGTTGTTCGGACGCCGCACTATGCTGAAGATTGTCAGCACATGACTGAAAAAGTCTGCGGTTGGACCTACCTCTCGCATCTTCTTCCAGTCATCGAATCGCCAATCTATGATCTGATCATGGTCAAGTTTGACTGCATTGCTCTGCTGCATCATCCCATTGCTGGTATCGTTATCTGACCAGACGAAAAGGGGATAACCCGTGCGATTCCGAATTCGATATGGAGCATAGCTCCCGCGATCCTTCTGAAGAGCTAGTTCTCGTTCTCGCCCCCACATGTTGATGGAAGTTGTTGCAAGCTCGGCAAATGTAGTGCTAATATTAAGGTCCAGGCGCTCACGAGCAGCCATAGAGACCTTGAGAGCACTTGAAGCTTGATCCTTACCTAGCTATCATGATCACTGTCAGCGCAAACTGCCCAAGTGGTCAATTGACCAACACTACCGATAGCATAAACTTCCAAGGGTCGATCACTATGAACAGAAGGTCAATTGCTTGATGAATAGAAAATGAAGAAGATCGTACAAGGTTCCCAGTGCGAATTTGTGAGGTTCCAATAGTTGATCTGCGTCTCTAACACGGCTGACGCCTGGAGCTGAATTGTTCATGTCAACTTCACGAGTTTGATCTTACCGTAAAAGGCTCACCCCCGATGACCAGTCCTTAGCCATCAAGATAAAGGGCTTCACATTGAATTGAAGCATAGGCTGTTCGTGCAGATCCCCAATCAAAATCAATCTAAATCCATCAATGGTCCCTTTCATCTGTAAGGCCGTCGTTATGTACCTTTCACAAGTGAGTGTACTGCTAGGGTCGTACCTGTTCCTTCGACATGGCAATATGCGCTTTCGCAGGTGCCCGTCGCGCAGCCACCACGGATGATGCAGACCGGGTAGTTCGAGTTTGCACGTTCGAAGACTGTTTTCCGTCGAGCAAGGTATCCCCATGCGATCTAGCGTACAGCTCAACTGCCTTTGTGGCGATCGCAGTGATGAGCATGATATCACGGTATGATGCCCGGAAGACAATTTCCGTTGATGAACTTTCCATGGATACGTGTTGTTCTGGTTGAGAGGCTCGACTGTCGAGGGTAAATGCCAGGTCAACATCGTCCAAAAAGCGTACGGCGTCCGATTCTGCTCCCATACGTAACAACGACATCCCAAGCCGATTGACGCTCAATGCCATGACGCCCTGTGCTCAGTCAGCATCTCGCCCGTGACTACTTGGAGCGATGCTGACCTGCTGTGATAATAAGATTTGATTTATACGAAGTCTAATGGCCTGGGAACAGGGATCGGCATCGTTTTCAAGCACACTGATGGAAACATCGTGAAGCTCGAGGCGTAAGGCGGTGGTAGAGAGCATCGAAGGTTCCCTTCTGATTTCTCTTTCGTCATTTTTGTCAGAGACCTTCCGACTTGGGGGCCCACTGGTGAAGAACGAGAGAAGGGAGAAAATGGGCTCCACGGAGAAGATAATGTGAGGAGCATCGACCGTCATGATTACAAGAGCAGAGTCACCAGACGAAGTATAGAGGATCATGAACTGGTTCCGTTCATGATCAGCAGCAGGAACGATTTCCCTGAATTTGGATCCGCCAGATCGGGTATTGCTCATGGTGAATGATCGTAAGACCAACTGGGCTTCAGAAGCCCCGTCAGACATTGATTTGGAACGGAGGCTGACGTCATTCAGAGCAAATCGTGCGATCCCATGGTCTCTAAGATTTGCCTCGGTGGTTGCCCCTCTATCATACAACTGCAGTCTGACAGCAGCTATAGATGCCACCAGGTCGGTAGTAGTCCGGGGCCGACCTCCATCGAGAGTAGATGATACCCGGATCTCAGGTTCTAGATTGACAAGGGACATTTGTACCTCCGGAGCAGCGGACAAAGGGTTGCCGAGACTCGAGGCGCCTGTTACGGCGGAATCTGCTTGGGCACTGCCTTCAGGAGCACCGGCAAGCACTCGCGGTATTGACTGAGACAGTCCGACGAGAATCTCGTATTGGATTTGAGTGAGGTAGAGTTTTATATCGGATATTTTGATGGAAATCTGTCGCCGTGGGTGAGTAGCGTCCGCCTTGTAGAAGTCTGAGGCTCACTTGGGTATCCGGAGTGTCATCATCTTGAAAACGATCAATGTTTGCACGTTGGTAAATGTCTCCAATGATACTGATGTCATCGACAATCTTGAGCGTAGACAATTTGCCATCGTAATATAGGTCTGACACAAGCTGTAGGCCACTGAGACTCGCCGAAATCCTACTGGTATTCCCGTCAAAGGAGTTGCTCGCAAAGACCTCACCGAGACGCATCGTTAGAATATCAGGAAGGCGTGCAGGATCAGAGGGAAAGATAACAATGGGGGTCTTCACGGATACCTCGAATTGCATACGTTCGATTTCAGAGGCTCTTTGTACAGCCGCATCGCGAGCTGTATCGTACAGGATCTTGAGCTTCGCAAGTTTTGTGACAAATAGGTTCATGTCGTGAAACGGCTGTTCGAGGAAGTGAACTTTGAGCGAGCCCGCGGTCAAGTAAATAGCGGATTTGATGCCAGTGTAATCTTCATCCTCGGGGTCATAGGTCTGGTATCTGAACTCGGCAAAGTTGCTGCCTTCGATGGACAAAATTTGCTTAAACTCCTCTCGGCAAACATCCACGGAGCGATCATCGCTCAGAGCTAGGCTCCCCAGACGGCCAGTAATACGCATAGTATTCGATCTCAGAACCATGAGAACAGAAGCCGTTGACAGTGAGAGAGTCGCCCAGCTAGCGAAGTCGTTGATCAATACAACTGGTCGTCGTAGTAAGCAGAAGTTTTGCAACTACGTTGACCATTACTCACCTTGGATGCTGTCTAGCTTCATGGAAATACGGGTAGTGCTGGCGGACCGAGGTTGTATCGCCGTGACACCCACAGGTTCCAAGCTTTCAACAGTCGTTGAAGTTCCTCGCGGAACGAACGTAGTGATAAGGAAGTCATAGAGGGAAATGACTGGCTCCGGGGCGGCATTGAAAATGAATGTTGACAGCCGGACATCGACACTCTGCTCAATGTTGTCGTAAACTGTGGAAAACTCCGGTGAATTTCTCTGAACGCGCAGATACGAGACCGAGAGAAGGTCCTTGTCACCACCGCCATTTGTGTAATCTGATGAAATGAGTGGAATTGGATCCTTCTCGGCCTGCACAATATTCATAACCAAAGCTCTTCGCGAATCATCAACCAGAAGCTAGGCTCGTCATGGTCAAGCTCACCTGAGATTGACATCCACAGTTAAACTGTATTTAAGGAGTACTAAACCAAGGCGAAAGTGTTGCAGGGTGACATATCCAAGTGACTTCTCGCCCCCGTCGGGACCTGAGCGTGAAATCGACGCACGTAAATCGTCGACCGCGAAGTCGAATTCAAAGATGTGCTGCCGGAGTTCTGGATTCTGTTGCACATGTCAGTGAGGCTCAGGTAGTAATTAGGGTATCTGCTACCACTGAGGTCCCGTCGCTCGCTTCAAAGAATATATCGTCGCGGTTAGTAGAGGCATGTTCGGTTTCAGATTGGTTGTCATCGACGTTGTATTCCGGTCCCGTGGGTGAGAATAATCCCGCGGAGAGAGGCAGGACTATGGGTTCCGTATCGATGTATGGCGGTGACGACTTTGGCTTGTGCCTCTTCTCCGATTCCTCGCCAAATTGTGGAATGATAACGTCAATTAACCGCATGAGTGTCTTATACTTCGCATCAGACAGATTGACATGTAAACTTGGCAGTTTCCCAGAAACTTTGAATCGGGCAAGGTTGAGTGCACTTGGAACAATTGAGTTCTGTACTTGAAGATCAATGTTAGTACGCTCCAGTAGGTGGAGATGATCGCCGCTTTTTGACGTCAGAGCGTCGCGACACGCTTGCAAGTTAGTGCCCATGATAAACTGCGGTCGATCAGCACAAGAATCCATAATCCATAGAAGCGAATCACCTGCGCTGCCTCGAGCTTGAGTATCATCTTGTCATACATCAGTGATTCTAGGCGCCTATAGTCTCCTTCGCTATATTGCTGATTCTTTTTTGCTTGTAGTTCGCGCATGGCATCTTTATCGGCGAGGTCGCTCTCCACGGCAATATGTCCTGCGTCAATGATCAAGTGACCACCGTCAAAAGAGGTAATGCTGGTGGAAGGTCAGGTCACATAGAAAAAATGCCGATGAGAACGCATACTCCTCCGGAATAATGATGACAGGTGCATTCATGTCTACTTGCAAATCAATCGTCTTGTGTGATTGCAATGCATATTCCAAACCGGCCCGAGTCTCCTTTCGCAAACCCTCCAGTGTTTGACTGGCAACGTTCTGGGATGCAGTCAGCTCGCAAGAGAGGCAATAGATTCATTTGCTCACGAGCAACGCTTCCACTGACTCCAATTGACTCTCGGGGGGTCTCAAGAACTTCGCAATTGCTTCAACGTACCCTCGGTGATAGATGATCTCCATGTGGCGCATGCGAGCTGTAAGGGCGGTGTCTGCTCGCTGATCGAGTGGATTACTCTCAAGTTTGAGGTAAAAGAAAGACTCGTCGGACTCCGCATGCTTCCCTGGTCTGACCTGCTTGACTATAGGATTCTTGACTCGCACTATTTGAGGATGGAGGGTATTCTTGGTGGTCCCATCGAACACACTCAATCCTCCAAGAGAGACCGATGCTTCGAAATTGTCCGGTCTCTGAATGAAGTCAGCACAGAATGATTCAAAAACCATGGATATAACATCCGCGGCCGCTCCTCTTGGATGATTCTTCAACGCGAAAGATCCCTTCCTTAGCCCAGCCGCAACTCGCAGCTTTACAGCGTCCCGTGGGGTTTCGAAGGAAGCCGCGATAGCAGACTTTTCGTCAAAGTCAAGGACATCATATAACTGCCTTCGTTGCTCCTCAGTCATCGGACCGCCGAAAGCTGCATCCTCATGTGGAACATCAGAGTCTGCAGAATTCCATAACCAAGATGTCCAGCTGCGTGCTTGTTGTTTCTGGGCGCGCTCTTCTTCGAGCTTTTTGCGTTGTGCAATATCCTTCCGTAGATGAGACCGCGCGATGGACCTGTAGAAGCGGATATCTTCATATGTGAGCTTGAGTTCCAAGGCTGCGATGGAGGTAGCCTCCTGTTCCCAAATCATTGAGCACAGCAAATCCGTCCGTCGAACGAATTTACATACTTGTTCCCGGAGAGTGTTCATGAGTTTCCTTTCAAAAAGTTCCACGTATTTGTTTCGATCGTCACGACGCTCCGCAAAGTAGGCCCAAGTCCATTTGCGCCGTCGTTCACGAACACTGTTTAAAATAGCTGAACCAGCGAATCGCAGACGAGCTTTCGCGCGGTTTCTCGTCAAGTCTTCATCGCTTGGTCGGAATTTGCGGTACTGGAGACTTTAGTAGTCTGTGGTGCAGCACCTACATTTGAACTTACTTGATGCTGACGGATATAAAAGTGGTACATATCCACAAGAGATATGACGTCCCGGTATTGGTTGTCATCCAAAGCTACGCCGATCTCCTCAAACCGCAGGTGCACGTCAAACTGAGGTGTCTTGTCGTTCGCCTCGTGGTTCACAACGATCTCCAGGATCTTGGTCAGACCATACCCCATCATAGACGATGCATCACTTACCTTGCCTTCCCCCGACACGGGACTAAGGATGAACTGGTGAGAGGAATTTTGGTCATTAAGGGAGATCTGCGCATAAATGTTAGTTAGAGTGGCAAACGTGGGTAATAGCATACCATATCCATAAACTTGCTCTTGGCTTCGTATAATGGCAAGCCAGCCATGCTAAGAGAATCCGTATCAAAATAGATGGCCAGGGATAGCAGGCTCGACAACTACGTAGCGATGAGTGACGCTGTGAATCTTTTAAGATGCTACCTACTTTGTGGATTGCGCCCGCAGTACTTTCGATGAATGCTGGCTCCCAATGTTCATTGACCGATCGGATGGTGAAGCACGCGAGTGTAATTCCCGCAGCAAAAGGATGCTACAAGCAATGGTATGGGTCAAGGAGGGTTGATCCAACTATCATACTCACACCAGGAACGCTCAGCTTGTCTTCGTATCTTACGTGTATATTCTTGACTGTCACTTGCAGATTATTGATTATCTTGGCAGTTAAAGAAGCCCAGAGACCCTGCGACTGAGGGGAAGCATCTGCTAAGCCAAATTGGACATTTGAAAAACTATAGACGTTGAGCTGAGAAGGTACACACCCGATGAAACCTCTGCCTGTCCGGGCATGTGCAACAACTCGGCATTCTTGAGGCGCTCTTGCTTAGTGGCTTGAGCCCTGCATTCCTCCTCTTCGGGATCGATGTTAGTTTGCGGGGAAGGTACTACAAGGAGGTAGACATCTTCGATGAGTATTTCCACTGGCTGGTTACCCAAGTTCATCCAATGGAGGGACAAAGTGAAGGTCCCAAGATATCCTGGAGACAGAATGTTAACGAGGGTCAGAGAGCAAGGTGTGTACCTACCTTCTAGCACGTCAATGGGAAGTCTGAACTTGTCGAGTGCACCTTTTTTGAGGCGTAGGTTCCGCAACGTCAGCTGACCTAGAGATAACACGGTGTTTGCACGAGTGGAAGCAAATGGAGTGAGCAGATTAACCTTGTCCTATTCCATAATTGACCTGGTTCATATCGAGGTTTTCGACATATGGGGCGAGAATTCTGTTGAACAGCTACGCGGATCGATGTTAGACTGAAATTCGTGGGCGATGTTGGAAGTGGTACGGACGACGTTCAAAACTTCTTTTCCTGGGTCCAACCACCACATTGTGGCGAGACAAGGTTACTAGGTGTTTGTTCTGCTGAGTGGTCGTCGTCGTCGTCGTCGTCGTCGTCGTCAGTGAAGGTCACACAGCAAGCGAATAGGGCATTGACAAACGAGGAAAGCGCAGCGTCGTCATCTCACGTGACTTGATGATCTTTGTCTACTTCCGCGCGCGATGACGAGTGCTAGACTCTGATGAGGGCTGATCAAGCTTCACTGAGGACAGAAACACTTTGAAACCGCTGCGATTAATTGCTAATGTCTGCTTGGAAGTTCTCCTCACCGGATTCTCACTGTCAGTTTCTCTAATCGAATTATCACGTAAACGTATGAGAGTGTCACAGAGTGTGGTCACACACTATGCTGTGTCACACTTTCCAACTTTCTGCGCATTCCATTTTAATTTTTTTGGCTTGTTCACTTTCCCCACCGTCATGGCCCCCCTCGCCGATTTCCTTCTCACTATCGTGCCCGCCGACGTTCTCCCATACCATCTCTCTCACTATGTCCCAGGCAAGACTCCTTTCTCAACTTTGCCTGTCGTGTCGACGATCCTCGCGTCCTACCTCGCCATCATTTTCGGCATTCAAGAATTCATGAGAGAACGTTCCCCACAAAAACTCAACACTCTCTTTCGCATTCACAATGCTTTCTTGACATTGGGAAGTGGTCTCCTTCTCGCCCTGATGCTCGAAGAGGTGGCATCAATATTGGTCAAGTCAGGCGTATACGATACCATGTGTAATGAGACATCATGGACACCTGTGGGTCCTTTCAGTCCGTTTTATTCCTCGCTCATGTTAGCCGACCGCTCCAGAGACTCGAATTTTACTACATGATTAATTACTACTTCAAATACATTGAGCTTTTCGACACCGTCTTTTTGGCGCTGAAGAAGAAACCTTTGGGTATGTAATCCCGTCCTGATGTCGGTCGTCCGCTTTTACAGTGTCCACGGTTAGCCTTCCTGCATGTCTTCCACCACTCTGCAACGGCTTTGTTATGTTTCTCACAATTAAATGGCAAGACGAGCGTTGTAAGTCCCAACTTGTGACTAGTATGTCCTTCTCGTCCCAATATTACATACCAGTCGTGGGTTGTCATTTCCCTCAATCTCTTGGTCCACGTTATTATGTGTGAGTGCCCAGGTGGGTTATTGGCGCTGTTGCTCAATGGGCCACAGATTATTACTACTATGCGACCGCTGGTGGTGCCAAGATTTGGGTATGTCCGTCGCTACCATAGTTTGCGTCTGTCTCACCTAGGTCTTTAGTGGAAGAAATACCTGACCACTATGCAAATTACGCAGTTCATCATCGATCTTTTCATCGTCTACTTTGGCAGTACGTGTGGGCGGACTGTCCAGAAGTTTGAAAGATGCTGATACATAGTATAGCCTACCAGCACTTTGCGCATTCCCGTTTCCCTAATCTCCCTCATGTCGCGAACTGCGCTGGAACGGAGACCGCTGCGTTATTTGGATGCGGGCTCCTTTCAAGCTATCTCGTGCTCTTCATCAACTTTTACATTCAGACATATCAAAAACCTGCAAAAGGGAAGAAGCTCATTGTTAACGGCAATGGACATGCCAACACGACAGGGTATGATTGAGCTCATGGGGTAGAGCGCTGTCTGACGTATTGCGCACGTTCCAGGCTCAAACAGGAATAGAGTGACTCGGGCTGTTTGGACACCATTTTAAGGCTTGGTATACAAGAAGCACTCGTTTAATTTGCTGCTGTTTTGCATTACTGCAATGCATCACTTGAGAGTTTACAATCTACGTCCAGTCGTTCATGTTGTCATCATGTTACCCTGCTTGGTCGCGTTCTTTCTTCCTTGCGATCGAGGCATTTCAGCACTAGATCTTTCTTGGGGCTACTTTCTTTCCTGTTGATAATATGGTTGTGTCTGTTGGCGAGGTGTTGTGCTGGATTTAGGAGGGGACTCCGACGCTGTAGTAGCGATACCTGCGAAACTGGATCTAGAGAATGCCGATTGCGCGAGACTGAGAGACTCCGCCCCGCTTTGCGGTGCTTGTACCCGCGCGCCATGTCACTCAATGAGCCCTACATCCCCAAAGACGTCTCCCCTCGCGAGTTCATCGTCTCTGCCGAGCTCTATGTCCCCTCGCCAGCAGCCCTCGGCCTGCGCAGGGTCTGTCCGCTCACACCTTCTACCTTCCACCTTTACTCACCACTCCCCCTAGCCCACAGTTTCACGTCGCAAAGTCGATCGCAGGGACCTCGGTAAATCCGTCGAGGATGTCCCCAAGAAGGTCAAAGGTCTGCAATGCACCCCATAAGCCATGGTACCCGCTAAGCCACACCCCGTAGAGAAATCGAGCTGGATATCGCTCACTCGCTCCCCTCCCGGATCGGTCCAGTGGCGGCCAGCGACGTGCAAGATATCGGACGAAGACGACCGTTACCTCTTGAATATCTACGTCGATGTATGGCGTCCTCATCAGTCGTTATCCCCGCTTGACTAACAAGTGGTCAAGGAAACAATTCTCTATCAGACAGTGTACTTGCACATGCTCAACCACACCGACATTCGCTACGCTAATCCGTCACTGTTCCTCCGCAAGAATTGTATCGGGATATGCTCTGCTGGGTGCGGTTTCATTTTCCTTCCATTTTTCTGTCTCGTTGATCCCAGGAGTACAGTGGTCAACGATGGAGTTCTGGTCCCGGCTCCGAACAGATATATCTTCACTTTGGTGATACAGATGCTTGCAACACTTGGCTCGTTCTCCTCCGATCTTATGCCAGGGCCGAGATATACGGCCAACAGTACATTCCTTCAGATGGCGGACTGTATCGCATGTGGCGGCAAGTCGAGCTCACTGTGATGCAAGGACGGAACCTCGGGAATCAGAGGCCCTTCGTTGATGCCAGCGCAAGTTCCTCCGCGCTTGCTGAAGACTCCAGGATGGAGTCTGACCCCGTTGACTTGGATGTGTTCTGCGAAATTCATATTAATGACAACCTTTGTGGTCGAACGACCGTGATGAAGGGGATAGGCTCACCAGATTGGCATGAAAACTTTTTATTTGCAGATTTGCCACGTTTTGGAACTCTAGAAGTCTTGTTATGGAGGGAGAAGCGGCTTGTGAAACCGACGCTCCTCGGTTCTGTCCGCATCGCGCTCACCAATTTCCGCAGAGGTGAAGACGTGGAGGGATGGTTCCCTGTTATACAGTCAAGTGGGGTTTTGACTGGTGTCCAGGTCGGTGAAATACGCATGAAGCTCAAGGTTGATGAGTGAGTCGTCCATGTAATGTATCTTTTAAGTGCTGCTCAACATCTACCGCAGAGAGATCATTCTCCCCCACTCCAGCTACTCTGGTATACTCACGGTGAGATATGAAGCTGTCACCGAGGTCAGCTTGGCCACCCATTGTTCCTGTCCTTTAGGTGCTCGATACACGCAACGTTTTGGAATGGATGAATGATTTTGAGCGCAAGCTCCAACTACGTACTTTGTCCGAACAATTGATGTTCATCGCCATTGCCAAGGGCGCCCTCGTCGAACATATCACAGAATATGCGGATCGTGAGGTGGACGGAACTCCCAGCTGTAAAGCTTTCCCATTCCGAAATTGTCTCTTTTAACTGACTTCCCCAGCACACAGTACGCTGTTTCGAGGCAATACTATATTTACGAAGACGATGGAACTTGCAATGGCTTTCTACGGGAGGGGCTTTTTGGAGGCGAGCATCGGAAGAATCATTCGTCAAATTTGCTTCGAAAAAATAACTATTGAAGTCGACCCAAATCGTAGCGGCAAAAGTCCCAAGGACGTCGAGCGTGGGGTTGAACAGTTGGCGGAGTGGTGTCAAACGACATGGGACTCCATCTACGCCCATAGGGGCGATTGTCCCCAGTATGTACTCGTCCAAAACGCACCACTTCTTCGCTGACGCGGTCGCCGCTCAGTGAAATGCGCAGGTTGTTTGAACACATCCGAAAGCTTGTTGAGGATAGGTATAAAAAGAAAGATGGACAGGACACCCAGAACAAAGATCTTCCCTGGCAGAGCGTCTCCGCCTTTTGTTTCCTTCGTTTCATCGTACCTGCTATCCTTCATCCACACCTATTTGGATTAACGCCAGGTAATTCAATCGTCTACCTACTAGGACATAAACTGACATCACGCAGGATTGCCCAGCGCTACAGTGCAGCGTAGCCTCACATTGATTGCTAAAGTTATACAGAGTTTAGCCAACCTCAACGTCGTAAGGCTGCGAACCTCGTATCTCGTTGAATATAGCTAACATGGACACATGACTTAGACCGTGCAAAAAGAGGAATACATGCGTGGAATCAAGAATTTTCTTCAGCAAAATCTCGCTGCGATGGTGGATTACATTCTGGTTGTCTCCACGCCGATCCATGATACGCACAACCCTCACTCTGGCCACCCCACTTTCAGTCATCAACGGCTCAAAGTCGTGAATTCCTTGCACCAACGGGGGTCGACCATCCCAATTCTTGAGAGAGAGGCTATCCCCCTTCTTCCTCACGTCCTCGATATACCGAGACATCTTGCGTGTGTCAGTTCATCCTTGATGCGCAGTGCAAGACTCGTTGGTTCAAAATCCAGCTCAGTTGATAGTGACCATTTATCCGATCTATGTTCCCGGTGCCTTGAAGTGGAAGAAATCGCCCTAAAACGCGTCAGTCAGCTTGCCACCGCTGAATCCCATCCGGTCGCTCTGAGATGGGATGTTCCTCGACACCGCTCGCTGGACAAAACTCCCCATTCACCACCCTCTCCCACATCTCCTATTGATCGTGTTCGTTCACAATCATTTCGACCCTCTACTTCTCCTTCACCGTCCGACCTGCCTGTTCCGCAAAGCTCCTACCCTCTACCTGATGGTTTCCCCTCCCTTAATTCTGCTTCTGGCAACCATGCTGTCTTCCGACGAGGTTCTGTCCCCGAAATCTCTTCGCGCAGTTCTCCGATGTCTTTCGAGGAACGAGTGCCACGTACATTAAGTCGGCCTCACCTTTTGCGACCCAATTCGATATCAACCGATTCAATTTCGACCTTAATATGCGATTCTGCTGAGCAGCCACATAACCCCTCGCCTTCTGTGCAATTTCTTCGGAATTCGGATGCATCATCGGCAACGGCATTGAATGAACCTGGTAAAAAAGCTAAGAACATTTTCAACGGCTTTTTGATTCGACGATGATACACTTCAGTACCAGCCTGGGCTCTGTACAAGTAACCCAAACTAATGACTAACTGTCTCTCCATTTTGTTGTTTCTACTATTTTCCAAACTGGCGAGGATATATTATGTCTGTATTATACATGTTTTGGATATTACTAATGCCATGGAATCCTTGGAGTGAATGATGACCGTTATGAGTCTGTCTTGAGTACAGTCTCCACGAGCTTCCGTACTTCAGTTGCTACGTCTTCGGAAGTACTCCTGACTGTGATCCGACATAACTTTTACACACCAGTTAGTATCGAGTGGATTGTACACGTGGTCAAAAAAAAGGCATACCTTTGCGTCGCGATTCGGCTCAAGGCGAAGCAAGCACCCAACCTTGCCTTCTACAGAGGTATGGAGAACCCCGGCTCCAACAAGATTGTTCAGATTAGGGTCAATGTCTTCCAGGATTTCCAGATGATTACCGATGATCATTTGTCGATTGCGTGCGAGATCAATGTGGCCCGTGTTATCCAACGACATGGGAAAAACAGCCTGAGACTCCCTCGGTGCTCCCCCAATCAACTTCCAACGCTCAAAGAAATCTGCCTGCCCAAATTTAACACCCTCGAAGAACTTTGTAATCGTGATCGGGAGTCGTATTGAGATGGATTGGTGGGCTCCCGCCAGGAAGGACACTGTCAAGATGGGGAACGAAGTAAACACCTTCTTGCACTCGACGTGTAAGATTTGTTGGCTTTGAGTACGGGGCGCGAGTACGTTTTGGGGGATTTTAGCAAATGTAGCGGAGAGCGCATCCGGGTCGCTGACGTGAACGACGGACGTGAACGATGTGAGAGGAACGGAGACTTTGTTTCCAAAATATATGGCGAGCTGCCCGAGGTGGCCCTGGAATCTTGACTTGATACCAACTTGTATCTGGACATCTTCGTAGAGCACCCCTTCGGCACTATACGTTAGCTTGTTGAACCATTTGTCGACACCGGGCCCGACGGTAAGCCGGGGGACTGCCTCGGACTCTGGGGGATGACTGGTCGCAAATATATCAAGGCCTGCGAGCGAGTTCATTACGCCATTCGCATCCGGAGTGCCCGAAGCTGTAGCCGAACTGTTCGCGGGCGCATCTTTGCTCTTGGTCGTTTGCCGTTTCGTTACTTGACGCTCGAGGTTGATCTCCTTTCCCCCATGTATCCAGGTCCGCTTGTCCTCCGTATCACCAAGTTTGCGATTCAGTCGACTCATCAATCCACTGACTCGAGGTGGGAACGGAGGCATCTCCTCGCAAACATTCTGCAGCACTTCGTCGTCGTCTGATCGGCATGCGAGCGCGTAGAACTCGCAGGCACGCTGCTGGAGTTCGGCATCAAGAACATGCCTATAACGTTCGAAGATGTTGACCAGCTGGGGCTTGATTTCTGGAAAGACATTGACCCATTTGATATAAGTAGAGAGGAGCAGAGAGCGTGTGGTGGCGACGCAAAATTGCGATTTCGAGTGTAGTACTCGAAACTGTTCGATGGGGCTGTATCCCGGTTCGTTTGCAATAAGATGGCCATATTCGCCCAAGATATAGCCTGTTACACCGACAGTCAGATGTATGACACGATTGCGAGCTGTATATCATACCTCCCACTTTGACCAGACTCTCGTGCGCGACAGGCGTCTTGAGATGCTCAAAGACAACTCTCGCAGCATACTCCTGAAGGTCTTCTGTATTGGTAACAATCTGCACCACTCGGTACCACACTTCTTCTCCCACATGATCACCAGCAGCGCTGATAAGCTGCAATATGGTATCGACATACCATTTGTAGGAGCTCGCATATTTTTCAGTAAGAATGGCAATTTTGAGTACCATTTCCTCCCGCAACGCGTAGTCTGCAACCTTGAGATATCGGAGGAGTTCACCGACGATCAATTCCGAGTTATCGATGTCACACATGCTGTAGAGTAGATCCAGGGCACGTCTCCGAACAGAGATATCCTTGTCGCGAAGGGACAGGATTATGGTGCCCTGATGTTTCTTCAAGGGATCGAGGGAATCTGCGCGCGCTGCGAGATGAGCCATCGTATCCAAACCGAGGTACCGAACGTTTGTCTCCTTGGAAGAGATAAAGCGAGCAAGGAGAACAGCAGCTGTGTCCACCAGAGGTGAGTTGGTGTCCAAGTGAATAGCGAGACCGATGGCTTCAAAAAGGACTGCGTGCTGGGCATTATTATGCTGCACATTTCTTGAAGGTTCGGCACTGTTATTCATGACCGTCTGAAGAACCTCGCTCAACGCATTACGAAGCGTGGGGTCCTCTGTGAATTCTGTTGGATAATATGCTTCGTAGACGCAACTGACACGCACCCGTCGGGGGATAATACTGTAAAAGTCGTAGAAGCTTCACTTGTAACCACGGAGTGGGAACTTTATAGTAGGCATATGTTGCCGAGTACTCATGTTGGATGACCAGCTATGGAAACATGAATCCACTCTCAAGGTACGATAGTATGACAGTACTCACGCGGTACAGACGATCAACAGCCTTGGTGTAACATACCGCAAAGGCGTCGAGATGGTCTTGGGCGAGCGCCATAACCAGACTTGTCACGCATAAAACAACACCCTAAGGACTGTATTTCAGAGGTGTGTAAGGGGAGACGGCCTGAAAACGTACCAAATCCGGGTCATCCATGATGGATACCAAGCGCAACGCCCATTCTGCCGCAGGAATGACTTCAGGATGCTTGCGGTAGAGTCGCAACAGCGTCAACGCTGCTTTCTTCTTGACGAACGTCTGAGAAGTCCTGTGACACGATTGGTGGTCAAATTCGAAAAGAGAGAGGGAATGAACTGTACGGTGAAATGAGAAGTCTGTGCACATCCTCCGAAAGAGCCTCTGCCATCTCGCTGCTACCAACGTTCGCGATTGCGTGCAAAGCAAGGCAGTTGTTGATCTCGTTATTCTCATCCAGATCCTTTCGTATCGAGTTCACGACTAGACGGAGGAAATCCGAGTTCTCGTGCATGAGGAGCGTAACAGCAAGGTATCCCTGCCTACATTATGAGATGCCATCCGGAACGAAAACGTTCGAGACCATACAATTTGTTTCTCTGAATACTTGGAACTCGATATGAGGTTGACGGCCTCCATGTGTCCAACATCGACCTTGTAGCCCAGTATATACGTGAAGATGATCTTCGCAACATACCTGGAGAAGCGCAAATTTAGATTGGACGTGGAATAGACGGTGATGCTCCTGAGCTTACTTCTTCTTCTGATAACCGTCAAGGTTTCCGTCTAGGAATACCCTGTGAGCCTGGAGGATGCGATTGAGCCAGGAGAGGTCAGACCTTTGAACTTCTTGCGGATATTCGCCATCTCTTTGTTTATCCTCTTCTCTTCTAATTCGCGCACCCGTGCCCCACGGATGTCCGCGATGAACTTGGATGGCATCAGTTGGAAGCCGCATTGGTAGGACGGACGAGACTCACCTGGGTCAAACCACGCATGTTGGTAGCCATCTTTGCAGGATTTGGGCTGTTGGACGGATCTGTGAAGAATTTGGTGGACTGAGCTTCTCAGCAGTAGTTTGCTCTGCAGATGCTCAGTTATGAGTGTTGGGCAAGTCGTCGAGTTGAGATTACTAGCAGTGGCACTTGAAGTACTGATGTGTTGATGTGAAATGACACACATAAGGCGTGACGTAAACAACTCCAGGTCAAACCAAGTTCCATTAGTGGTAGATCACAGCACACATTAGAACGAGATACTAGAGTACATGACAGATGCATAGAGATGGGAAGATGATGAATGCTGTTCGCGATGCCAGTCTAAATCTAATTATGAATAAAAGCTACGCGAGAGCCGACTTGGTGTGCTAGGTCGTGAGTTGTATGCGGAACCAACACCGAAAGGTGTCGAGTATCCCGACCTTGATCCAGGCAGTCTGCTAGTGGAGAATGCGGGGGACGCCATTGGTGTTGCATTCCGAGAACTAGTCGCGGACTGTGTAGACATCCGCTCATCGCTGTAGCGGTTCAGTATCTGCACGATGTCCCGCGTGATTGAATCCAGATCTGATAATTCCCGTGGAGACAAAGAAAGGTCTTCGTTCGGCACTTCTTCACCTGCCTCGTCCTCTCGTGCGGGCATGCCCGCGAACTGGGACCCGGTGGGCATTTTGCTCATGTGAATACCCTCGAATACCCGCAACATACAGGCCTCCGTCATGGTCTTCAAGCGCTGGAGATCATCCAGAACATCCAAGTTTCCGACGATGGGCAACCATTCATCACATTCGAGCCCACGTTCAGTGACTTGGATATCGTTCGCACCAAATAACAGATAGGTCATAGGGTCGAGACGTGTCGTGTTGATGAGGTACATTTGCGGGGTTTGGCCTGCAACAGTGAGATTCTGCCGTTTCTCTGCATATGCATATAGTTGCTTCTCTCCCTGGACCAACGAGGTATCATCTTCGGACGATCTGATGTGCTTGCGATGGTTCACACTACTCGGATGAATGAAGGTCAACTATCGAGATTCAATCAGTTGACATGGCACGACGATAGTGGCGAAAAGCCAGACCTTGTCATGCTGCGTGCGCAGTGTCATCTCACCCGTCCGGACACCAAACTTGGGTTGGGTCGCAACGGCAACGAGGGCAGCAAGCAAGGGGTGGGAATGTGCATTGGCATTGAGTGCGGATGGCATCGTCCATTCGCGGTCGCGTGTCCGACCATATACACCTCCCTCAGCCGCGTCAATAATCCCGGCTTGATATAGGGATTGCAGGAGATGCCCTCGAATTTTGGTAATCAGTACCAGCGTTGACTTGGAGAGAAAGTTGTCAGTGCAAAATCGGGACGCCCGCCAATGCTCGCCATTGCGGTACATCTCGTGCCATGCATCGTAAGCGTTCAGTATCGTCAACGCATCGGATCTGAACTCCCTTGGAGACCATGTAGCTTTGACGGCAGCTGCCTCTGCTTTGAGATGTATAGGTGAGACGAAGGGATCTCGGTTTGTGAGGATGGCAGCTAGGGTCAGCGCTTTGTCGAGACAACGGAAGAAGACGCCATACAGGACCAAACGGCCAATCTGTACATCTACTGGCAATTGGAGGAGGACACGACCAAGCGATGTCAGGTTCTTCTGATGGTCTAAAGCGCCCACCATCTGAAGAGCTTTCATGGCTGCCGCAACACGATCCGCTGCAGGAGGCTCGATTGTTGCTGCGAGAACATCTTCAACCTCCATTCCAGGAAAGCTCAAGGCCTTGACATGCATAACGACATTGCTCAGGTCTACACGCTTCATCTCGACCGTCTGATGTGGATGAAGATTTGCGGCACGAGTCTTGCTCAAGAGACCAAAGTACTCTCCAGGGCGATGCCTGCCCGCGCGTCCGACCCTCTGGTTGAGATTTGACGAGCCAACCCACGCCGAGACGAGGGAAGATATATGTCGATCGGGGTCAAACCGCAATTCCTTGATCTTGGCGGTGTCAATGACGTAGACAACGTCTGGAATCGTGACCGAGGTCTCGGCAATGTTCGTTGTCAAGATGATACGACGAACACCCTTGGGAGGGGGGTCGAAAATGACTTGCTGTTCAGCAAGGGGTATCGTCGAGTGTAGGACGTGGATATTATACTTTCTTTGATCGCCGAAATCGAGCGGAAGGCTACCATTTAACAAGATTCGTTGCACGGACGAAATTTCTTCCCATCCAGGCAGGAAGACGAGGACATGGCCGGAATCAGACTGTTGGAGGACGTGCGAGACAGTGGCAGCTACGAGAGGGGCAGGCAGTTCCAGTTCGTCATCGGTCAGTAAGGGCCGGGGAGACGATGATGGAAGGGACGGAGCGGCGGTGTGATTGCGCTGGGTGTACGCCTCTTCCCGTCCGAGATACCTGGAGACCGATTCGTCGGTGAACACCCAGTTGAACTGAGGTTGCGCCTTCATGTCACCGAGAAAGTCCTCCAAGAAAAATCTGGCGACAGGAAAGGTGCGACCGGGGACTTGAATCACGGTCGCATTGTTACCGGCTGCACCAGGAAAGTACTCTTGGAACAAACGTGGGTCGACGGTAGCACTCATGAGCACGACTTTGAGGGGGAGGTTGCGTGTCTTGCGGTCCTCCATCAAGCGCTTGAGCACGACGAGGAGGAGATCCGTGTCGACGTCCCGTTCGTGGACTTCATCGACCAAAATGTGAGTGACCTGGTCAAGTTTTGCGGCTACGAAACCGCCCTCTGACATGGCAGACTGGAGACGCCTGAGCAAGACACCAATGGTGCAAAAAGTGATGGAACCGTGTTCTTCGGGCAATTTTGACTCGAAACGAACGCTGTAACCAACGGAGCCACATCCGACGACCTCGCCTCGCTCCTTTGCGACGCGGTCGGCGACACTAAGTGCTGCGAGACGACGAGGTTGTGTGCAAATGATATTGCAGCGTGCGCCTTGGCCGCGATCAATGTAGTCGTCGAGGATAAGCTGAGGGACCTGTGTGGTTTTGCCGGAACCGGTCGCTGCCATGCAGATAGTGACGTCGTTGTTGGAGATATGGGAGAGGATGTCCTGGGAACGGGTGTATATAGGTAGAGCGGCGCGCGTGGTTCGAATTTTCTCAGTGGATGGATCATGGAGATATGCCTGGCGTCTGTTGTTGAGTTCTGCGGACCTGATGGCAGCGAGGTGAGGGGGATAGTAACGAGGATATGAGTGACGTGGGGGGAGTGGGTGAAGAGAGGTAGTAGATTGATTTGAAGGGGGTCTGTTCCTGTAGAGGATGGACTTTTTGATATCGGAGCAAAGGTCGAGGATATCGTCGGCGAGGGAGTTGCTGATGGGAAGAGCGACCTTTGGGGCGAGACCGAGATCTTTTCCAGACTTTGCGGCGGCGAGGTAGCGCTTCCAAAGATCTGGATCGCAGTTCTCGAGGTACTGGGTGACGTCGAGGTAGCACTGAATGTTGGCGTTCTTTTTGGTAGAAGCGGCACCCATGCCGATGCGACGACCGTCGACGGACATGACGGCTTGCCAGGTAGGATGTGCATGTTCGAGTTGAAGGTACTGGTAGTCGATGTCAGGCTTAGGGAAGGCGTAGAGACGACAGTAGTAGTCCATGAAGCTGCGTGCGCGCTCATACGAGATGAGGGAACCATCGGAGAGGGTGCGCTGGGACGGGGGGGTTGGGGCAGGGGGGGCAGACTTGGATGGCTTGTCGAGCTAAACACGGGTCAGTTGGAAAGTGGGGGGAGAATGGAGGGTACAGACCAGACCGTGGTGGTGGAGTTGGTAGAGGGCGGAGAGGGCACAGAGACGCTCTGCGGACTTTTTGTCGGAATGGTCGCCTATGGCGGTGATTTGGGGGTCGGTATTGAGGAGGAGGGAGCAGCTGTGGGAGGGGTGAGCGGGGAGAGAGACAGGAAGGAGAGGACGGACCGGACGACGGGTCGATCGGCAGCAGAGTCGAAGAGGTGGGTAAACTGATAGTTGAGAGGGATGGAGAAGAGTGCAGCAACGTTGGCGACGGGAGACTTTGGGTTGTCGAGGAGAGAGGATTTGAGGGGGGTGCGGGTGGATGTGTGTTGGCAAAAGGTGTTTTCGATGTAGCGCGCGTCGTGGATGGGGCCGTTGAGGAGGGGCGGTTTTGGTTTTTGGGCAGTCCTTTGGAGCTTTCCGGGACGATTTTTTGGAGGAGGAGTCGTGAATGGACGCTTTGACGAGGAACGGTGCATCGTCAAAACAGACCAACGGCGAAAGGAGAACATGACACTAATT
Organism: Boletus subgraveolens; assembly: GCA_038092555.1. Classification (NCBI taxonomy): domain Eukaryota; kingdom Fungi; phylum Basidiomycota; class Agaricomycetes; order Boletales; family Boletaceae; genus Boletus; species Boletus subgraveolens. The sequence goes on from JBBPQP010000076.1 coordinate 51,980, forward strand.
ATTAGACTACTTTGACCACTATATTATTCTATGGTCCGGCATTCTCCGCCCGGTGCTGGATCGCGTCCTCGATGCTCACCAGATATTTCAACCGGACCGCCCACCTCTTCGCCCCAACCCAGTCACCCCCGCCGACCGCGTGCTCGATCATCCCAATCGCATCCCGCACCTTGTCTGCAAAATCGTTCAGCTCAGCACAGACACAACATCCAACACACTTGCCGTCGTTGGCCTCCTTCAGCCTCCCGAGACCGTCCCCGCCACTCCGCTCAATCGCCTCCCTCGCCTCCATCACTTCCATGATCAGTTCCATGTCGTCTACCTGCTCCGCCTCCCCCACCTCCTGTCCGTTCCGTCCCAGTACATACGTAATCCGCTCCATCGGCGACAGTAGCGTCTTGTATGCCCTGTTCACCGCGTTCGACACCGCAAGCGCAGCATCCTTGTCTCCCTTAGTACCGCTTTAGTTCACGTTACCACACTAGTCTAGAATACTTTACCTCGCTCCTCGTCGCCCACCCGTCTGGGTGACACAGTCGTTGTGCCTCGAGAAACCTCCGTCTCAGATCCCCCGTGTCGACCACGAACGGGTTCGGTTCGTATGGCAGTCCGAGCAGCTCGTGGTGTGTGATTGACTCGTGCACCCTCCCAATGTACCTGCACCTCGGACACACCGGCAACGCAGTGGGCATCCCTACCCCGCACGACGGGCATGGCCTCGTCCTCGCCCCTCCCACTAGCGTGTATCCCCGTCGCTGTGCCAGTCGCCGTGCGCCAAGTTTGCCGAGCTGGGCCAACATGTTCATGGAAGTCACACAGTCCCAATGATTTCCTCTTTTATTCCCTACTCCACACATGTCCCTCCTTCAACACATGCGCGCAGACGACCCTGCCGCCGCCGATCCTGCACGCCGTCGTCTCCTCCATAAACCTCTCTTTCCTCGCTTCCCATCTCTCCCATCTCGCCCTTCAAAACCCATCCCTCTAGCCCATCCCTCCACCGACCACCCCGCAGACGACATACGCATCGACGATGCCCGCCTCCCCCACCCTACACATGACGAGGACCTATACCGCTGGGCCATCCTGTACGAAAACCAGAGGGGGTACCGTCGTTTCCGCACCGCACCTCTTCCTCGCTCACCACCCCCTAGAATCACCCTCTTCTCAACTCCATTCTATTCTCCTCTCTCCCTCCTCCCTTCCGATCCACAGCCATTCACATTGTCCCATACTTACAACTCCCGTGCTTCCCACCCCAGTCTTTCCCTCGATAACTACCCCCTCCCGGACGGTACCTGGCGCTGGGTCTCCACCACCTGGATGATTGACATGCGAACAGATCTCGGCGAGGTACAGCACGACGGTTTCGAATACAACTGGCGCTTCCGTGATAATTACTGGCATGCCCAAACCGGGAAACTCGGTGCCGGCGCATGGGTCAGACGCAGGCGCTGGGTCAGGCTCATGATGCGTCCCGCAAACCATACGCTTGGACACAATGCCCCCTCCAATGCCAATCATACCACTATTCCTTCGCCCTCTCTTTCCTTGCCCTCTCTCATTGCCCCTGCTCGCAAACTCTCCTTGGTCGAGCTAGATCACCACATACCCCACGTGTGGGACGGAAGCGAACAAGACTGGCAACATGTCCATCGCTTACTCAGGCAGCTTGGACGCGATGGACGCAAACTCGAACTCTGGCGAATGTGGCTCGGTTCTTGCGCGCGGACACACCCACCCAACATCAAGGCAAAGGGTAAGCAGCCCGACATTCCTTCTCTATCCTCGCAAGAAGCTCTTGAAAAGCATCTCTCGGATGTCGTGCCTGGGGGGAACCCCCCTCCGCTCGTCCATCTGATCACCATCCTTAGGAATCATGTACGTATACTCTCTTCATCCTTGCAGACTGACCAGAACACCCATGCGGCCCAGGGAGAGGCCATTCTCCACTCCTTTGTATTTCCGGACTCACGCGCCCAGTTTGTCGATCTCCTGAGACGGGTCGGGCTGGCACAAGACCTCGAAAGTTGTCTTGGACGTGCCTTTTCGGCGGCTGACGTTGACTTTTGGAGTTATGCCGACGACTTGGACAAACGCTTGGACAGGGACTGAGACGGAGGAGGATATACCTCTCTCACTTGGGATTGTACTTGTATCATGTTCCCTCCCGACGGTTGCTTCCGGTCCTGTAATCACATGAAGTATTTTACAGTATTCTATATTTACTTGTCTCCTACTCTAGTAGTTCGGGAGCCCATGACATCCTCATCCTCGCCCCCATCCAAGCCGACCCCATCATGGAAAGCGAAAGCGATATTGGCTGCAGTCATGGAAAACATCTCTGATGACCCTGATCATCCCGTGCAGATTGCACTGCGCACATATTCGCTCTGTCTTTCTCTCGCCCTCGGCCCTGTATTGCTACCAGTCATTTTTGCACCAGTGGTTCATCCAAAGAGTCTCAACGCACGTGCAAGGGTCTTTTGGCGCGCACTCTCGAAAGAGTCGCGGCCAACTGGGTTCGCCTCCGCAATTACAGCCGCTGTTGGGGGCGGAGCAGCCCTGCAACGACTTTGGGGCTTCCTGGAACGTCGATATACCCACCCCCCCGCTTGGATACGCTACATCAACTCCAGTTTATCGCTATGCCAGAGAGCTTTTTTGGCAAACGTTGTCACCTCGACGCTTGCGGTCACTCTCCTGCGATGGAAAAAGCCTCGACAGCTTGGAACGGCCACCCTAGACCTCAGCTTACTGTTCCTCGTTCGTGCACTCGACGCGTCGGTACAGGCGTTCCTCCTTCGAAAGGCACGGGAGACTGCTACACGACAGGTCCGGGCCCTTTCACGCAATGACGTAGTGCCACGTCCCTCCGGGTTACCCCTCATACCGCCTGATACGCCCGATACCAGGTTGCTCGACAAACAGTGCGAAGACTTTGCCAAGGAGTGGCAAAAAAACGTTGCGACGCATTTGGATGCACTTGTGTTCTGGGCCAGTTCCGCTAGGTTCGTGACGATGTATCCTGCCATGTCTGCAGTGTTTGGGTCGTTTACTCCTTCAAAGAATCATGTGGTGTTTCTTCTATCAACCTCAGAGGTATGTTACCTTTACCGGGCTCCTGGCTCGTCTGACTCGATACATGGTTCTAGGTTGCCTTCTTCCTATGTGAAATGGTATGATTTCGCGATCTATTCCGCCGCAACAGCATCACATTCCTCCTTACGACAGGATCAGCTCTCTTGCCAACGTCGACAAGAGGTTGTTGGAGACCCTTCGCGCTCTCCGGGAAGGCACCTGGTCATATATTCATGACTCATCTGCAGAACGCAACATTCTTGCACCCTTGGCCGAGGAACTCGGACATTCCCCATCATGGGGTGACCCCACCGTCCTGCCTGCGTATGGGGGCAGTCTCGCCAACAAAGCGTGGAAACAGCTGGGAGTTGATGGGCGAAGCGGTATTGGGGGATTGCCCTGCGAGCTTGTGCATGGCGGCATCGGTGCAAGGTTCGGGCTTCACAACAGTTGCGTTGCCAATACTGCTATCAGAGCCATATATGCGTTCGCTGAAG
>JBBPQP010000077.1:0-55525 GCA_038092555.1 Boletus subgraveolens
ATCTAGCCACACCTCCACCTCCACCTCCTGTTACAATAGATGGCTACACCTTTCATTTCTCTTCATACTAGTGCTACTTCCTAGATAAGCATGACTCATAGGCATGACTCATACTTTCCTCTTGATAGAACTAGTGACCATTCAAACACTTCCCTCTTCTCCAATCAACTTGTACCTCCGATCAGATCATAGTACCATATCTCACTTACTCCTTCCTTCTCCATTATTGTCAGAATCTCTTTCTTCTGCTCTTCTAGGACCAACCATCCATAACTAGTAGTACACAGCCTTCTATCCTCAAGTATATAAAGACCCCTGTCACATAGAATAGCTCCCTGGCTAGTTCTACACAATTCATATGTATCTTCTGGTGTTCCCTCTTTCTGGACTTCTATAAGTCTTCATCTTACTTCAAGTAGGTGCTAAGTGCTGAGTTCTTGACAAAGGGATTATTGAGTTCACCCAAAGATCACCTGCATCATAACACCTCCTATATAATCCAACAACTTGAACAACTGGGCATCTTATCACAACTCATTAGAATCCAAACTGCACACTTCATATTCTCATAGGCAAAGATATTGGCCAAGAAAATCAACACTTTTGTCCATCTGTGGAAATCATTCAAAGTGATGCACATTCTTTTGCCAATCATCAAGACTTATACATATGACACCATTGATACAATGTCACTTGGCAAAATACTATGGAGCAGTCATTTAATTAGCTACACTAGCAATAGAACAAGTGAGGCTGCTCCAAATATGGATGCCTCATACAAATTCCACTTCTGAGACCCCCATAAACTTGTCCAAAATATTCTCAAAATCGAGACTTCAAGAATAAAATTGATTATACCCTATACCATGAATGGAAGGAACATTCTAATGGAACATAAAACTGCCACTAGGATGATCTCATGTCAGCAGATTAGGCCTGGAATCAAGTCGTACAAACAGACAAACTTTATTGTATTCATTTTGTTATGGTCATAATCAGACATTCTTTTTCTTTATCTTATTGGATCACATGATAGTCACATGTGCTCACCATCTTCACTTTCACTAGACTAGACTCTACATTTATGCTTCACCCCCGTCGCACATCCTAGCAAGTTCATGGACACTCAGTTTTCTCTCCTTTACGGACAAGCTCACAGCAGGCTTAGTGCCTATAGTCTTCCACAGGTTGCTGCATTTGCTCCCATCCCCAGATAGACCAAGAGGCGGGGATCATCTCAATCACCTCTATGTTGCTAGTGTAGGACCAGCAGGACCATTATCTACAGAGCACAGGTGGGAGTTAGTAGAACAGCAGAGAGTAGCCGTTGACACAGAGTCATAGGACTTAGTGCATGGAGAGATGCCATTTGGAGAGCTCTTTTGAGCTTTACAAGAACGACCAGAACCAGAGTGGTTCTGCCAAATCAGGGATGTCAGCGGAGAACTATTGTATCCAGCACCCCTACCACAAGTAATCGCCAGAACACTCACCCTTAGGTATGATGAGGATCGCTTCAGTCAGAGAATCGACCAAGAGTCTGATTTCAGAGCCCCTCACCACCCCACTATGACCCAAATGATTACTACGGGACCCCAGAAGGCCCAGAAATAGTACCACTCCACCAGTTGTATGACACCCCTCCCCTCAGAACACCAACTCCAGATCTCTGCGAGACCGGACGCTGTTTGTTTACAGGAGGGTTAGTTCCGGTACTAGAGAGAGTACCAAAGCGAGAGAGAGAAGAGACACCAGAGATAGCTCCAGCACCAAAGTGGGTAGAGAAACCCAGATACAGAGAGATCAGAAGGTCTCAAGGAGGAGAGCCACTATCATCAGCTCCACACTTTTCTTCAAAGGAGCTCAGACCTCGTTACAGTTTACAGAGGCCAAGCTGATACCTGTAGAAGAAGAATATTAGATTTCACCTTCTCCTAATACAATGACTTCTCTATCATCTGCTCTTGCGGAAGCTCTGTCAAATGCGGCCACTGGCCACGACACCTGGCAAGATATTGCAGGAGAACTTAGATTGTACATGGAAAATCAGGAGCAGCGCCTTCAAGTGTTGGCAATGCTCAACAAATGACTTCAACAAGATCTGGACCAAGCAAGGGCCCAGATTCTTTTGATAAATACTCAGCTGGCAGCATCTGGCAGCAGATCGGGACACTCCACAGACCCAAAGATGTCCAAAATATTCAAAGACCCTGGAGACTATGATGGCTCCAAGGGAAAGAAATTTGAAGAATGGTGAATGAAGGTTCTTGTTTGGCAAGATGTCAACAAGAGCATTTTGTACAGCACCAACAGAATTTGTGCCATGTTGTCAAGGATGACTGGCAGAGAAGCAGGAGCATTCGCAAGGGCACAATTAAACAAGATGGTTGCCATGGGAACCAATTACCACACATGGGACCAATTCAAAACCATAGTCAAGAACCATTTCCATTCCACCACAGAGAAGAACTGGAACAGGAAAGCTCTCATGAACCTGAAACAGGGTTCACTCACAATGGACACATTTTTGATGAAATTCAAAACATTCCAAACACTCACAGACTACGAAGATGACAAGCTCATCGAATTGCTCAAGCAAAATGCCGACAGAGAGATTGTTGAAATGATTTTGATGCAGGATGGTCAATACGAAGACCTCATCAAATTCAAGATGGCACTCAAGAAGATGGGGGCACGCAAGGCAATGCTCCAATATGTTACAAAGGGGACAGCATCTCGCACAAGTACATGAGACCCCAATGCAATGGATGTTGACACCACCCAGAGTGGGAAAGGCAGAAACAAAGGAAAGGGCAAGGCCCAGGGCAGTACAGAGCGTGTCTGCCACAACTGTAAAAAGCCCAGTCATTTCGCTAGCAAATGCTGTGCACCCAAGGTTCAATGTCTGACTTGCAAGTTCTTTGGTGGAGGTCACTCAAAGAATTGCTTGAAGTTGAGCAGAGGACAAAATTCCAGCAGCCACCAGATACATGCCATGGAAACCAAGGAGCCACAAGCAGCAAAATCATGGGCACCTGCCAGATGGTGACAGGAGTAAACCTGTGACAAATCCCATTTTACCTACTTCCTCCCCTTTTTCTACCAACAGCTCAGAATTCCTGGATGACATCTTCATCAGAAGTGTCAAACTAGATCGTGAAGTTGCGATGAAGATACAAGTAGTGCCTCAGTCATCAAAGTGCAAGGATTTCATTTCCACGGAAGCACTGCTAGATAGCAGAGCCAATGTGATTTTCATTGACAAATCTTGGGCGGAATCTCATGATATCCCCCTTACTCCCTTATGACACCCTATCCCTGTTTACAACGTGGATGGCACGAAAAACTCAGCAGGTTCTATTACCCACAGTGCAAACCTTGTTTTAGAGTTCGATGGTTACTGTGAGCAGATCTTGGCAGAAGTGACAGATCTCGGCAAGAACACGTTCATCCTTGGATATAGTTGGCTCAAACTCCATAACCCAGAGATAGATTGGACTAGAGGAATGGTCAAGATGATGCATTGCCCAGCCACATGTAGAGCACTCCAGGATAAACCTGACTGGATACAAAAAATAGAAAAAGAAGAAATAGATATTCAATATGAAGTTTATAACACAATCAGACAGCTAGAAGCACAGATCGCCGAAGCCACAAAAACAAATGAAAAACTCAAAACAACTGAAGAAATGGTTTCTTTCGCATACCACAAGTTCTTGGATGTCTTCTCAAAGAAAGAATCAGAACAGATGCCTAAGCAGAAACCATGGGATCACGCGATAGAGATAAAAGAGGGATATCAGCTGAAGAAAGGCCAAATAATACCATTATCACCACAGGAGCAAGAAGAGGTCACAGCTTTCATAGAAGACCAGCTCGCTAAGGGATATATTCACCCCTCCAAATCACCGCAGACCTCCCCAGTATTCTTCATACCGAAAAAAGACAGAAAAAAGAGGATGGTACAAGATTACTGATACCTCAACGAACACACCATAAAAAATAATCATCCACTTCCCCTCATCTCCCAACTCGTCGATAAGCTCAAAGGAGCTAAATTATTCACCAAGATGGACTTATGGTGGGGATACAACAATGTTCACATCAAAGAAGGCAATAAATGGAAAGCTGCATTCACGTGCTTTAAGGGCGCATTTGAACCCCTCATCATGTATTTTGGATTATGCAACTCCCCTGCGACCTTCCAAGTGATGGTCAATGACATCTTTGCAGACATGGACAGAGTCGTTGTTGTTTACATCAATGACATTCTTATTTTTATGAAAACAGACAACCAGGAAGAACATGATAAGATCATGCTGGAGGTTTTAAAATGATTACAAGAGAATGACCTTTTCATCAAGCCAGAAAAGTGCACTTTTTCAGTCACGGAGGTTGATTTCCTTGGGATGATTGTGGGAAAGGATGAAATTACAATGGATGCTTCGAAAGTATCCACTATATGGGAATGGCCTGAACCAAAGACGGTTAAAGGAGTATGAAGCTTCTTAGGACTTGCCAATTTCTATAGGAGGTTCATCAAAGATTACACTGCAGTAGCAAGGCCGCTGCATGACTTGATGAAGAAGGATGAACCATTCCATTGGCTGGAAGCCCAACAGAATGCTTTCGACACGCTCAAAGGAGCATTTACCACCGCACCAGTTCTCGCTTACCCAGATGAGACATGCCCATATCACCTAGAGTGTGATGCATCAGACTTTGCCATGGGAGCAGTGCTCTCAATTATGAAAGATGGCATATGGCATCCAGTTGCCTATAGTTCACATGCTATGACACCCACAGAATGTAATTATCCCATTGCCAATAAGGAGATGCTTTGGGTCATTCAAGCACTAGAGAATTGGCACCACCACTTAGAAGGAGCTCGACTACCATTTGAAATATGGAACAATCATGCCAACCTCCAGTGGTTCATGACACGACAAGATCTCAATCAACGCCAAGTGCACTGGGCAATGTACCTTTCCAGGTTCAACATGACTTGGTACTACAAGCCAGGGTCTATGATGGGCAAAGCAGATACGCTATCGAGACATGAAGAATATATGGAGGGTATTGAAGATGATAATAAAGGAATAACAGTTATAACCCCAGACAAGATCAGATCTGGAATCTTGATTCAGGATGATGGGTCTATACTACAACAAAAGATATTCAATGCAACATGCTTGCTCAGCGAAGTGGACGTACAGAGGCTTACCAAGAAGGGTATTGCTGAGGAATGTGATGAATGTCTTTACAACAACCTAGGGCACATCTATGTGCCAGATTCGAATATTCTCAGGATGGAGATCCTTGAGAAACACCACGATACACTCCTCACAGGTCACCCAGGTTATGAGAAAACGCTGAAACTCCTACAATGACATTACTATTGGCCAGGAATGGCTACTTTCACGAAAGATTACATATTGCGCTGCAAGACATGCGCACGGTTTAAAGGAACCAACATGGCACCAGCAGGCCTTTTGCACCCTCTACCTATTCTGAATACCCCATGGGAACACATCACAGCTGACTTCATTACCGGACTTCCTAATTCCCATGGATATAACGCTATTCTCATGGTCGTGGACAGACTTTCCAAAGAAGTGGAACTAATCCCAACGTACAACACATGCTCGGCCCTAGACACGGCCAAACTCTTCATGAATAATGTCTGGAAGCATCATGGACTTCCATGTTCTATTACCTCAGACTGTGGGCCACAGTTCACCTCGCAAGTTATGAAACACCTTAATGACATGCTTGGTATTGATACCAAGCTTTCCACTTCTTTCCATCCACAGATGGACGGACAATCAGAAATTGTAAACAAGGAAGTTGGAAAATTCCTATGCATCTTCTGCTTCGACAAGCAGACATTATGGAGCGATTGGCTTGCCATCGCACAATTCTCAATCAATAACAAAAAGCACATGTCAACGAAGAAGTCACTGTTTGATGTAACTCGGTCTTATGAGCCACACATGGGAATAGAATCCATTGCAACGGATCATGCTCCTTCTGCACAACAGTTTGCTAAGGACATGAAGGCTACTATAGACAAGGCCAAGAAAAACATGCTGCAAGCACAGCAAAATATGAAAACGCAAGCAGATAGACATCACTCTGCACCACCCCCCTATGCCGTCGGTCAACTAGTATGGTTGTCGACAGAAAATCTAAGATTAACCCACACTTCTAAGAAGCTCAGTGAACATTGGCTAGGCCCATTCAAAATTATGTCACTCAAAGGAGAAAATGCAGTAGAATTGCATTTACCAAGATCTATGCAGATTCACCCTGTCATAAATGTCTCACAGATAAAACTGTACAAAGACCGTATGGAAGGACAGCCTTCGCATCAGCCAGGACCTGTCAATGTCTCAGAAGACCACAACAATGAATGGGAAATCAATTACCTATGCGATTCCTGCCTTAAAGGAGGCAAACTCAAATACCTAGTCCACTGGAGGGGCTATACAGAAACAGATCGGACTTGGGAACCGAAGTCAAATCTTGTCAATGCCAGCAAAGTATTGAAAGAGTTCCACTCATCACACCCCTCAGTGCCTAGAGCACTGAGCATCCCTCCTGATCAATTTATGCTACTCTTTGAAAGATGACCAGAGCCATTGACTGAGCTCTCGAAAAAGAACACACCCTATAATCATCTGGAAGCCGATTCATAGAGAGGGGGTAGTGTTATGGTCATAATCAGACATTTTTTTTCTTTATCTTATCGGATCATGTGATAGTCATGTGTGCTCACCATATTCACTTTCTAAAGCCACTAGATGGACTCACACTATGGACGCACTTTGTGTCTTTTCTCTTTCCCTGATTGGATCTGAGATCCAATCCCAATATGGTTATATTATTTCACATGTTCATCTCTGTCATGCTTCCATTCCACTCTCACCATCAACATGTGTATTTAATCACCATTCCTTCCATTCCACATGCCTATGCCTCACATAGTTAATTACCATTTACCCTATATCCTAGATCGTAGATCTAAACACAACATGTATACACTTAGTATGAATATATAAACCCAGAGGACTACGGCTGGAATCTCCAGTCTAGTCTCTTTGGATACTTCCATCTAAAGCAGGACTCAGGAGACCTTAGGGCTCACATCTTCCTTTTCCTTCTTCATTTTTATGACTTGATATCATTTAGTGTTGCCTGAAGCATTAGAGCTTTAGACCATTTCACATTTACTAATTCATGTTCAGAATGTACATAATTGCTTAAGATTGGATAATGGATAACCCATGTGGGTCCTGGATATGGGTACAGATAGCACTATGCCATATCTGTACCCATACCCATACATACCTGCATAGCAGGTTTATTACCCAATATGGTAATTCTATGGTAAATTGTGGCTTGCTTATCATTTTTTAACAGACTCATCCAATGCTCTCACCCTCACTTTCACCCTCACCAATGACAAACAAAGCAACACACTACAGATGACAATGCTTGCCCTCACTCCAGGTATCACCCAATGTCATCATCTCCACACTTTTTACTCTTGCCATCACCATTCAATAGATTCCATCAATAGCATTATATTCTCTTATCCTTCAGGGCTAAGGGCTTTACCTTATAGGAGTTCAGACTCCTCTCTGATCTTATTGCCATATAGTATACATATAGTCAGGATTCCCTTCTCCTCAATCTACAGGTTAGTAACTATAGTTTCCTTTCATCTATTTTCTACAAGACCATTGATGGCTCACTCCTCAACCATCTTCTTCTGCTCAACTCTCCTACAAGTTGCAGTAAGTAACTCCCACTCAACATTGTACCTTTCTTCCTGCTATCACCCTCTGCCTTTGGAACTTTCCAATTTCCACTGGCATACAATCCTTGCAAACTACTTTGCATATAGTTAGTCACCATATGCACATATGTACTGTTACTGTCCAACAAAAGACACTACAAGCCTCATTGGACAATAAACAAGGATTTTAAAATAAAAATAAAAATAAAAATAAAAAAAACTTCAACCAAGGAGTGTTGGAACCCAAGAGAGATGATATATGAGGGTGACTAATACATGAGGGACAACAACAACCACTGACTACACTGGGGGTTTATACATACATATACTGAAGCAACCAAAAAGTGCTAGGCTTCAAGTAATCACCAAAGAAACTGAAAAAAGGAAGTAAAGTGGAAAAAGATCTCTGAGGATTGAGTGGAACACTTTGGAGGAAATATCCAAGAAAACTAGACTGGAGTTCACCAGCCATAGCCCTCAAGGTTTATATATTCATATTGTGTTTGTACATATATACATCATACTGTATCTATCAATGTAGGGCATAGAGTGAGCAGAGATTAATAAAATGAGACATGGCTATGCATAAAATGGAAGAGATGGACATGAGGGACATGAGTGCAACACACTGTGTGGCAGAATGGAAGAGAATCATAAGACAGTGATAATCATGAGAGAAATATAATCATATGGGGATAGATCTGATCTGGTAGATCCAATTGGGGAAAGAAAAGAAATACTAAGTTCAAAAGCATCTGTATACAGCAACTTGGGCTAGAGAAAGTGAAACTGGTGTCTGGTGAGCACACATGACCTAATCACATGATCCAATAAGATAAGATAAAAGAAAAAGAAAGCATAACACTGTTGTAACCATAACATATATCCCCAGATGCTAGGATATAGGATATGGGATGGAATCCTAACATGAAATCCTGATACCAAGTGATAATGAAGGGCATAATGTGCCAACAAGGGGTTGCCAGTCAGAGTGGGAATCTGGTCCCAAAAATATAGTGTACAACCAACTACATAATTGTGTACATTCTGTATCCTCTAACCCTAACCTTACGCAAACATGTGACTACAATTGGTCTCGTTCGGTCACGTCGGCCATTTTGCCGAGTCGGAGTTTGAATTTGGTCGACTCATCGTCAACCTGGTTTACGACTTCAACGAGCTGGAGGTGGTTACAAAGGGCTCCGTACCGACAGGATTTGTTGAGCATCTCCATCTTAGATCAAGCTTCTGGCAGAAACTGGGATGTGAAGGACTTATTGGCTTCGGGAGGGATCATGTCTACATAGCTTTGCTAGGTTCACATTAACTCGTAGATGCACCAAATAGATTTTGCTAGATTTTGCCAGATTTTGCCATTTTGCCATTTGTCGTTCTGCCATTTCGCCGGCAGCTTTTTCTTCAAACAAATCTACCCCCTGGAATGATGACACTACCCATAAATTGCCAAGGGTACTGAGGCAAAAACGGAAAAGGTGTGGCAGAAACCCACTACATTCCATAGCAGAAATATACTAAATACCCTCTCAATAATTTGCTCGCACTTCTCTACCTTTCCCTCTTATGCCCCATAAACCCCAATTAGTCTTTACCATGACTCGTGGATCAAAATCAGCAACCTCCCATTTCTCACTTCCGAATGGATTTTCACCGGGCGTAACAATCCATTCAAACTCGTCAACAACATCAGGGACTTGGTCAAGGGATCGGATATCTCTCTCGATGTCTGCTGGTGAGAATCCTGTGGCAAAAATCGCACATCTAGTGGCAAGAAGTGCTGGAACGACTGGACCCCATTCGGTAGGAGAGGCTATTTGCAAACAGCGTTTCCCATCAAGCTCCGAAGACGATGATGGCGACGGAAAGCCAAACCCGGGAGAGAATAGGAAAAAAAGATCGGTATAGGGATCAAAAGTATCCTGGAACTGGGCATGGACTTCCATATAATTTGCTTGCATGCCAGTGATCGTCAGTTGCGGAGAGTAGGGGACAGTGTATGATGGGACCCCGTAAAGCTTGAGCGACGAACGGGTCCGTTTCAAACGAACAATTGGCTTCGGGGTGGGGGGCTCGTAAACATTGGGAACATACAACGGCGGCTTCCCTTGCTCAGAGGTAGTCTCTGCCGCAGCCGAATCGTCTTTGGAAGATTGAGTAGACGTTTGCGCTTGAGATCTCAGGTCGTTGCGTAGTCTCGGGAGGGATACCTGTGGCCCAATGAAGTACAGATGAAAATGACAAGATGGGAACAACATGCAGAGTTGCTCCCAGACATGGGGGGGAAGTGAAGACTCCGCACGTGCACCTAGAATAAATATCCTCATTTCAGGCTTGGCAACACCAGCTTCTTCGGTGTCGGGAGAGCCAGGAGGGACATGCAGTGTCGTGCGCAGCGCTGGTAGAAATTAAACTATTCAAGTATGTCCCTAATTGACTTTCAACCGACTTACCGGCCAAAGATCGACTACCTTCAGGTGTGATACGATTATTGTTCAGGGTTAATCCACTATTTTGATGGAGAACAGAACCTATGGTGAGCGGATAGGTGAGCAGTTTGCTCGCATGCCTCCTCGATCGTTCGGTGTCCATTGAAGAGAAACCACGCGTGTACCAAAAGAGATCCCAATTGGCAAATGAGATAGCTTCCTCGTACGCTTGAGGTCCTTTGCGGTGAAGACGTTACATTTCCGTGTCTGACAATTATGCATCGTACACACCTGGTAGCTCGAACTCGTGCATTCTCCGACCACTTCGAAGATCATGTTCATCCTCGTTGACCTCCCGAAGACGCGGACATAACTTCGCGTGATCCTCGTCTATTTCCCAATGCTCCCTGCTACAATGAGTCGGCCAACCACAATCAGGACAATCGAACTTGACCCCAGATGGTTTTGTTCCGGGCATATGACTGCTATGAGTGGTTGAACAACTTGGACAGGGAGCGAGAGAGCGAACAGCTTCTCCACGAGCCTTGATTGCAGGAAATGGGGATTCTGAGAACGGATGGAATAGGTCATCCTCGCCGAGAACAGTGGTTCTTTCAGCCGTTCCGGGTTTAGATTTTCGAGCAAAATTTAAAAAATGCCTCCGACCACGGTTTCCTTGAAAATTGGCGCTTCGGAGGATCCGGAGACGCAGTGAAGTATTGAGAGGTAGGAAGGTTGAACCACAGCGCAAAGGCATCGCAGCGAGTGTCAAAAAAACGAGCAGTGACTTGTTGAAATACTTCAAAAGTACCAGGTTAACCACGTTAGTAGTCAGTAGTTCACCTTAGTGATTACGTCAGCGACTTCGCCCCCGCCTTGCTGGTCTATTCCGAATCCCGACTTTGCTAGACCTTCTACCTCCAATATGACAGCAAGAACAGCTACAATTTCTAGAAAAACAAACGAAACGCAGGTTGAAGTGTCTATCAGTCTCGACTGCACCCCTGGCTCTGGCCAGGCGCAGAGCATTGACATTTCGACGGGCATCGGCTTTTTAGACCATGTAACAGTTCCTCCAATCATACCCTTCCCGCGTATGCAAACTAATCGGATCCTCCAGATGTATCATGCCCTGGCAAAACATGGTGGAATGTCGTTGACCATGAAGTGTCAAGGAGATCTGTGGATTGATGATCACCACACTGCAGATAAGTATTCCTTTTTCGTCGAGATATGAGGGTCCTAGGATCGATGCACAAGATAGTGCGATCGCATTGGGTACCGCATTTAAACAAGCCCTTGGAGAGATCAAGGGCATCAAGCGGTATGGTACGGGCTTTGCACCCCTCGACGAAGTGTGTGACCGCTCTATGGATGCAAAATTCTTGTGGCTGAACATGATTTATCAAAGGCACTTTCTCGAGCAGTGATTGACATTTGCTCTCGTTCGTATTGTGTCACTGAGCTCGGATTGAAACGCGAGAAGATTGGAGATCTCTCCACAGAGATGATTCCTCATATCTTCCATTCCTTCGCGATGGCAGCCGGCGTGACTCTTCATGTTGATGTCCTCCGAGGAGAAAATGATCATCATCGGTATATTTCCACCTACAAGTTATAGAACTGCCTATAGCCTATCCCAGGTCTGAATCCGCATTCAAAGCATTGGCATTGGCAATCAAACAAGCCATCGAACAGACAGGTGGAAACGATGTACCAAGCACAAAGGGTGTGCTTTAAGTAAAATGTTGCCTCATCGCTGCTATATTCTTCGGGATTTCACGCTTGGATTAATGCAAAGACATTGCATAGCTCATAACCAGTTGAATGCAGACTAAACGATGTTGAAATGAAATACATATGAACAACAGGTCTCCAGAAGTTTCCGAAAACTATATCGGATATACCCTAATGCGCGTTCAGGACCAGAAAATACATCTCTCTTCTGGTGGAGGGTTCAACTGCTTGAAAGGTAAACAAGCATATTTTTAAAACAGAGAATTTCCTGACCTTTGCCCATTTCGAACATCTAAATGCTTCAGCGAATTCAGGAATGTTGAAGACCGTTCCATCCGTTCGGTAGCGATTCGGTGAGTGAGGATCTGACCGCACTCGTTGCACCTGACGGATAGGGTCAACTAAGCGGTCTAAATTCAGCAGGACTCAGTGGAAATACTCACGGCATCCGCTGGTCGATTGTTCATGGCCCACGTCCGTGCGAAGGAAATGAAGAACAATTGTTCCCTGCATATGGTTGACACGTGACAAGGTTGAAGGGATAAAGTGATGGCTTACCTCGTATAGTCTAATCCAGGAAGTAGATATTCGTGCCCGGCATCATACGAATCTTCGTACTGGGCTTTCCATGCGCGGTAGGCTTGAATAAGGCCAGTATCGCCGATGTTTTCCCCAGACGTGCTGCAAAGCCGAATTAGTGATTTCCAAGACATCTCCGGACGGTTAACTCACAGATTGCCCTATCAAATCTGATCATGAAGGATTCAAACATCTGCAAAAAGTCGAGACTCACGTTGACATGCACTACACCACCTTTACCATCGTCAACAGTGTACGCTGCCTAGCGTCAGAAAGTTGAAGGCGCAAAGATCAAAAGCGTATATACCAGAATATTGTTCGACAATACAGTCTTGACGAATTTGATAAGCATCGCTTGTTTGGCGAGTCCACCACTCTTCCAATTTCCCTTGTTGATTGTAAAGTCGACCAGCAGAGTCGAAGGCGTGCTACTTCTTGATGAGTTGTCGCGTAAAGGGAGTATGCAGAAGAACCAACCGTGAGTTCGTGGGCGGCAATCATGCCAAACGAACCATATGCCAGATACCCCGGCCTGAATGCTTGTGAGGACAAAATCATCGCGAGAGTAATCACCACACACCACTCAAGAGAAAAGAAAGGTGCTTGCAGAATACCAGCAGGGAACACAATCTTTGCCAGCAAATCTGAATGCTGAGATGTACACAGCTGATTAAGATTTACGTACCTCATTACCCGTAGGATTGTAGTATGCATTCACGGTCGCTGGCGTCATTTCCCACTCGTCGAGATTCCTCGGCTTTCCTAGTTTTTGCCACATCTTGTAGACATCAGACGCTCTGAGATACGAAGTCAGATGGATTTCCGCCTGCTGGATACAGGAAAAGACTGACGCGGCACTCAGCATGTTCTCGAAGAATGTATCCACATGGACTTTGACGAGCGTATAATAGCTCACTAGAGAGCGAGCGTCACGGGTATCGGGAGACAGTGGGAAGCCAACCTTCTTTCGAATTGCCTCTGCCTTCCCGCGGGCCCTTTGAGCTGATTCCTCGTCCATCCACTCAATCCGTTTCAAAGACCTCTCGAATGCTTTGACAATGTCTGTATAAAATAGTAAGAGCGACAAGTTCACACAGCAGACTTGCTGCTCACCCGATATGACCTGAGTAGCCCTATCCTTCGAATCGCTGGGGAACGTTTCGTTGACAAAGTATCTGCCTGTGGCAAAGCCCATGGCAGCTTCCACCTTACGCATGCAGAACTCGGATCGCTCCCCGACTGCTCCTGGTCTGAGTCCGTTGAGAACTTCCTGCAACTGCCGTACAGCCTTCCAAGCCTCCGTTGTTGTTCCCAGATTAGGAGCATACTCCAAGGCGGCGCGGACAACAAGATACGCTTCGATGACGTCGGAGGATGTACGCTCCAGAATTCGTGACAATGAGCTTGGATATGGCTTGTAAGTGATGATGACACGGCTGGGGAAGAAGCGCGGGGTAAATGTAGCAAAGTAGTCGGGGAAGTTGATTTGGGAAAGCGCGGATTTGAGCGTAGTGATGCCAATTGGGTTATATGTACCGAAGGGGTCTTGCTCCAGCTTGTCTTGGTCTAGAGTGGCTTCTGCAATTTCGGTTTCGAATTTGACAACTTCCCGCGCCAGTTCACGTGCCCTGAGGAACGGATCATGGGCTGGCTTACGGCTGTCGCCGTCCTCGTCCTCATCTTCACCGTCCCACGGTGGCCATGGCCAGGGGGGCCAAACACGTTCTTCCTCTTCCAGCTGTTCTGTTTGGATATGCAAGCGTTCACTTGGGAGGTTTGTCATGTCTATGACCTCGTCATCGCGCAAAGTGGCCAACAGACGCTCAATGGTATCTTGATAAACACTGAGCACACCTTGTTCCTTGTAGTATTCCTAAACAACGTTGAGTAAACAACAGAAACAAATGAATTTCCCCTTGCAGCGTACCTTTGACGGCAATCCCAGGGTAGGTTGAGTAAACCAGAGCGTCATGTCGTTGGGGTCAACACCAGCATCGCCGTCAATGAAAAACTCGAATAGGGCATCGACACCTGTGGGGCAGATTTACAATGAGTACTACACTGACCTGAAACAACGCTTGCCTCTGGAATGCATGTAACCAAGAGCATTAGATAGCCCTTGCCTTGGATTAAGAGCATTGAGGTCGACACGCTTTCCACGGTATATTTTCCTGATTGTGTTTACGAATTGTTGCAGGGGAACCTGACCGAGATAGTCAAGTTTCACCTCATCCATGCAAGAAGCATAGAGGGTGCGAAGCTTGTAAAGCAATTGGTCGTCCCATGAATCATCATAGATGGCTGTGTCGGATTCGAGGAGGTTCTGAAGAACTTGCCAATTCTGCTCGGTGAGAACGGTGAAAGAGTTGATGGCGCCTTTGTCGCCGGGAATTGGATGTGATGCCATCCAACCGCCATCTGACCATTGACTCAGTGCGCTGAAGGCTGTATGGGACGTGTGATCGACTCACTAGCAAAATCGTAAAAGTCTTCGCAAGGATCACGAGAGGTATCTAGCGAAGCTAGGATTGATGCGGAGAGAATGATGCATTCCTTGGTGAGACACGCTTCCTGTTATTTTTTGCACGAGTCAGGCTTGATGATACGACATAGGATATGATACGCACCTTTGATGGTCCTGGGTGGGGTGTATTTGGAGGACCCGTCGGTTCGGGCCCAACAATGACCGTGCGCGTGACATGATCAGTCGTTGTGTAAGTGGATATAGAGGTGCGGACTGCAGTGGTGGTAGTTGTCTTAGTGGAGGTTTCTATAGCGGTTGTGATATCAAATACGGTAGAAAAAGCGGTGGAGACCGCGGTGGTAGTGGTTGCGGATATTAATGTGGTGGCCGCGGTGGTGGTGTGTGTGACCGTTTCTGTCTCGGTCTGCGTACCATTACCTTGATCGCCGTCACGACCCCCACCTCCATTCCTGAGGTTCAGCTTGTGTTGTGCGCCGGCGAATAGACCGATGAACACAGAGCTTATGAGTAAGAGGACGAGTACTTCGACGAGGAGGACCTTTGTAAGGCCGGTGAGCGGTTCGTGCACGACATCTGTGAGGCGGCCTGCCAGAGAGCGGTGAGGGGAGGGCGGATCTGGGGGGTTCTGGTCTCCGTCTTGGTCACCGTTGTGCAAGAGAGGGGCAACCTCTGGGAGAGAGTGAGTCGGGTGCGAACGAGGAGTGAAAGAGGGCTTACCGGGGTCCCTTGAATTTCCAGGGGACCTTAAATTTGGGGACCGTGCTGGCTGGCGGTCCGTCATGATGACGGTGAGAGATGGTCCCACCTGAGGGGGAGGACGGAGCTTAAGTAGTGCCCAAACGCGTGCCCGCCGTATGTCCTCCACGCGCGTTCGGGAACCGACGAGTCAGCTCAGGGGTCACAACAGTCGCAAACAACCGCATTGCGCTCACGTGCCATCGCGTCGCGTCTCTCCGCCATCATCATACATGGTATACCTGCCACCACCCCAGCTTGCTTCTGCTTCACGGCCATCCTACAGTGACGCCTACAGCACCATCCTTGCCGCCCATCGTCGCTCTCCCCTCACCTCCGCGTCCTCCGTCATCCTCCTCGTCGCCCCAGATGTCGACGCCTTGTGCGCCGCCAAGATGCTTGCAGACCTCCTCAAGCAAGACGACGTCATGCACAGGACCATCCCCGTGTCAGGTGTCGCCGAGTTGGAATCTATGAAAGACGAGCTCGCAACTTACAACGAGGTATGCGATCTCTACCCGCACCCTCCTCTTCCTTTGACACAGTCAAGCTACATACCCTCATTCTCGTCAACATGGGCGCCATCCTCGACCTCCCTTCTCCCGCGTGGTTTGGGGATTTCGGCGCACATTTGACAGTGCACGTGATCGACTCCACTAGACCTCAGAATCTGGCAAGTCTGTTCGGTGGTGGCGACATCGGTGATCGCATCGTCCTCTGGGACGATGGTGAGGTTGACGCCATGGATCCACAGAGAAAAGCTTGGGAAGCACTAGAGGTCCGTCTCCGTACATCACAGATATTACTCGGGTTGACAGAATTTGCTAGTACGAGCCAGAGCCAGACTCGGAGAACGATGGTTCAGACTTCGATTCAGAGGATGAAATGCAACACGATGCAAGCCTAGATGAGGACTCGACTGGGGGCAGCCCACGACGCAAGCGCAAATCGCAAACCCCCAATCAACATGGAGGGAAAAGACCGAAGCTAGACAATGTTGTAGTGCTTCCCCACCTCGTCCGCTCGCACTGACACCTTCTCCAGGAGCCAAGCAGAATGTCGCGAGAACAGCGTGCGACCTATCAAGCAGTTATCGAAAAGCACTACGCAAGTGGTTCATGGTACAGTCAGAGTGCCTCTGCGACAATCTATATCCTTGCCACTGTCCTTGAGCGTGCAGACTGCGATCTCCTGTGGTATGTGGCACTCAATGACCGACCTATCTCTCTCTGGTCATCGCTGTAGGCTCGCAATCCTTGGGCTCACGTACCAGTATACGACTTCCCGCATACCACGCGACTTCTACGAAAAATACCACGCTATCTATTACGACGAAGTATCACGCCTTAACCCACTCCCTGGAGGGGTCACCACTAATATTGATACAATTACTGCACTTGGTCCAGACGATTTGTCGATACGATCTACCGAGGAACTGAGGTTCACCCTCCTTCGCCACTGGACCCTATACGATGCCATGTTTCACTCCAGTTATGTAGCAGGGAAACTTGGAATTTGGAAGGAACGAGGTCGAAAGAGACTTACAGGCCTACTTGCTAAAATGGGGTGATTGTGACTTTCAGACAACTGTTTCAGTGACGCGTAACAACTAACCTCATTTTCGGCAGGTTTTCAATACCGCAGACTCAACAGCTGCACGCTCATATGGACCTCGATCTCAAGCATCAGCTAAGATCCAAGCTTGACGCCATCGCCCCTGAGTACGGTCTTGTGGAACTCACATACCCGTCTTTCGTTCGATGTTTGGGGTATCGTGCCCCTCCCCTGAGCGCTGCTGACGCCGTTGAAGCTATCAGCGCACTCTTGGATGTGGCCGGCGGCATTCGGATGGAAGTCGAGGTCGAAGGTGCCCGGCACGGTGGGGAATGGTTTGGCAGTGGACGCGTATGGGAGGGTAGTAAACACACCATTGAGGAAGCGCATGAAAACAGAGAACGCGATGAAGGTGTAAACACAAATGCAGAAGCGGATGGAGAGAATCTAGGCGACGCAGAAGAACGCACAGAAGTCCCCTGGTGGGTAAGGAACTTCTGGGCAGCCTATGACGCTCTCACTGAGTAAGTCATCCTCTACGTTGGTTGCAGCTGAATACTTGAATATTCCAGCATTGTCCCTCTTCGGGATGCACTCTCGCTGTCCATGTCACTCCATCGAGCCATCATACGACAAGGGACCTCAATAATCGATAAGCAAGACATCCGTACAATGCGCTCTCATCGTGTCGTCGTTCTCTCTCAGGGTCCCGATCTTGCGCTGTTTGCCCACCCCGGCGTACTCTCGCGTCTGGCGCTCTGGTTAATTGATGCATTAAGAGACAAGTTGCCAGGCACGAAACTTGCCCGGGGAAAGAAGAGTTTGCCATTCGTGCTCGCGTGCCTGAATGAGAGGACAAGGACATACATTGTTGTAGGGGTCATGGGTTCACTGGAGTTGGGAGATGTGACAAAGAAGTACGCTTTCAAACACTCTTTCACGGATCTAAAAGATTGAATTCCACCGATCAGCGAGTTTGGTCTAGCATTCATCAACGCCAAGGAACGATGCAACGCCCGGTCCTCTCACAACTCGTTTAATACGAGTATTCTTGAGATCGATGAGGACGATCTGAAGGTGTTTCTAGAAGCCCTGTGTGAGGTGGGCGAGGGATACTAATGTACAATCCGTGTTGTATTACCACGAGTCATTCAAAAGTATGTGCGTTACCCGCATGCTTATTCTCCGGAGCTCCACCAGAAACCAAATCCGTGCCTGTTACAAATGTAGTGTGAGAGATGGTCAAATGAACAGACTACGTACCCTCCTTCGGAATGCCTGGAGAAATAATCGTAGTCGATGTTGACTGAGGATACGATCAGCGAACGTCCAAATTCCTTGAATTACACTGGATGATCTTACTTGCCGTAGCCAAGACAAGCTACTCTCATGATCATTTAGCACCAAGTCGTAATCTCCGAACAGATCGAACTTACCGCCCTTTCATCAACGGTCAAATTCCTCTCTGCGCCTGGCTTGTGTAATATCATCCCACTATTCTGGCTCGAACCGTAAACCTGTTCTTGTTCGTCCAGTGCCCGGAAGGATACAGTGTATTGTCCCGTGTCCGTAAAGATCTGGAATTGAAGTAGTCATTCGCACCAATTTAGGGAGTATCTCGACCGCCACCGCCACCTTACCTCCCTCCCAAATCCCCTAAATGCTCTGTTGACAGTCGCAACGCCTTCCCCTTGCGCATCTCGTAAGACAAAATGCCACGCCCATAAACCTTCGTCTATGCGTGCAAATTGGTTGAAATGGGGTTCGATGGTGGTGGATTCAGGCTGAGGGTCTGAACCGAGGGTAGTAAGTACTCGGTTAGGAGTAGATCTGAATTTGGTGAAGGAGTTGACACGGAGCGGCATTAAAAATGGAACGTAATTCATCCGTATCCGGTTGTCGACAGCACACCATGCCAGGAAATCGACCCATACAGCATCCCAAGATGATAGACAATTGAAGGGTGTCCGAAAAACCACCAGTCGAGTAACCAGCAGGATAAATGTTGATCAACCAAATACAACGTTGCGCCATCCAATATTACGGAAGCAGTGATCAGACAAACTAGGAAAGTGAGACATGGAGAAAATCCAAAGAGGAGAAGACGTACAGAGGTTGCATGTCGACAGAATATAGTCATGAGGGAGAGAAGGATATGTGCGGATATAAGGAGCGAGGATTCAGAATTCCAGGATATCGAAGCCACGGAATATTTTGATTGAGACGAGAGCGGAGGACGTCGAACAAGCAAAGAAACCGGATAATCGCGTTGGATGGACACGGTGGAATGGGAAGTGAGGATGACACGATCATCAATGCAGCATGTGTAGAGACGGAAACAACACATCCAGGTTAAGAACGCCGTTCATTGAACCAAAGGCCAGGTAGCACCTGAATCAGAACCCAGGTAGTAGTGAGCTGGCACGTAGAGTTGATAACGCTGGCACGTAAGCCAATAGGATGGAAAGACAAACATAATATGGGTAAAGCGGTGTAGTTCCATCCCCAATTGCAATGACAATGACGGAATGGGGGCAGGTGAGGCGATAAGCACCGGTGAACAAGGCTCGAGTGAGCAGGTCGGCGCAGTCGTGGAGCGGACAGATACAATGTCAAGCATATGGACCATGGAATTAACCCACCATCATGGTATATGCATGAATGGGGAAAGTTTTATTGGATATAAGATTGAAACCATACCATAGTCGCGTTGACAAGAGTCCATGATGATCGTAGGAATCGTGGGGATAGCAAGGAATTCGGGCAAGATTGAAAGCCACCGAAAAGAAAGGGAATGTGGAGTCGCGGTGTAGATTTGCAACGTGGTTTAACAAGGATCGCACAGGAAGTCAAGCATATTGCCAATTATGCAGGTGGAGAGGCAAGCGTTATAATTCGACACGTCGGACCGACGGAGTAGTTTGTCCAGAGGAGGAATCAATACGATACAACGGCCCGATCAGCGGATTGTTCGGAAGGCCGAGAGGAAAACACATACCGCAGGAATAAATCGTACCTCCTCCTCCAGGGATGCCACTCCTGCTGCACCTCTGCAAAGGAGTCCAGAACTAACTCTTCTTCCGAGGCGTCCCTAGGACGCTGAACGAACATGCGAGAGTTTATCCAAGAAAACGGGCGACGCATCTGAAAGCAATGGGATATTTGTACACTAATGTAGTGGCATCGAGCCATGAGCACGCACCCAAAGGATGGGTGAACCCTCAAGGTCCATGATCATTGCTCGGAATGGCCTATGTGTCCTAAACACCTGTCTTGCAAACATCGAAAAGAAACCCCGCGGTTCTTCAACAATATATCCGAGTGATTCCCCAGCCGGGTTGGCTTCACAGCGAAGTTCAGTGCATAATAGAGAAAATTGCGTTAGGAAGCCTGAACACACTTATAGCATATCGGTTCGACTGCTCGAATCCCATGAAGATATTGAGCATTTCAAGCTGCCTGGTTAGAAGTGAGACCGAGCAAGAAGCCAGACTTGGCAGCTTTCACTACCTTGTGACTACGAGCTCGTCGTTGTTCACCAGCAAACGCTTCAAGCCTGCCTCTGGATCGGTGGTGGGGTGTATACTTTGCCTCCAAGGTTGTGAGTGGTCTATGGAAGGTTTTTCTTCATAGTCTGACGAGGTACGCGGACGGTCTTCTGAAGGTGGGTCTGATTGGGACCTGGGTGACATGTTACCTCGGGAATTTCTCCCAAAACCAGTGGTACGATGCGGAAAACGAGAGAGGGCATATAACCGACACTGTTGGGTCAAAGGTGTGCAGAAAAACGTGTGCCTTGGCAGTAGACGGTGACCCATAATAAACGCAGCCATTCCGCTGGCGGGCTAGGCCAAGTTTTGAAGTAGTGTATCACCAGGCTGCTAATACAGTAGCGGAGCCTGGTAGTCGTGGTTATTACCAAGTAGTAATATAGTAGTGTGTGATGGTATGTATGTAAGGGTAATAACCATTCGCGTGGCTATGTAAAATCATTTGACGTAGCAGCATTTACTACATTCGCTGACGAGGCTTTTGCCAACTCCAGGTCGTTCGAACTCGACCAGCTAACTCTGCTTCCCCGCGGCGCTGGGGTGACGATGCACCGGCGATGGACCGTTATTCGCATTCCAAAGAATGCGCGATCCGCCGCTACAGCACCTAAAATACAGGTTGGTTTAGTCGGTTGTAACCAGCCTTCTGCGGAAAACTCACCGGTGAACATTAGCCCGCTTTCAGGCACGTTTTTCAGTCAGAAGTAGACAGAGCTCCCGAGCCTAGCGCTGTCCGGGTCATTCCTCCTCACCTTGCTTCACGACAGCGTCAGGCGAAGTCTAGCGAACGCGGTTCCTTCCGTTCCAATATCCCCACTCCGCACCCTCCGTCCAGACCTCACCTTATATCACGTTTGTCTCAGTCCCAGCTCAAGGAACGTGATTCCTTTCGTCCCCTTGTCCCTCAGCCCGGAACCGAGCCTAGCACCCCATCGCGCTTGTCCAAATCGAAATTCAAAGAACGCGGTGCTCTTCGCCCTGGATATGCTTTCGTCGCGGGTGCAAACAGAGGCAGCACATCGGAGATAGCTCGCTGGCATGGAAAGCAAAGGGAAAGAGAGAGTGGTCGGAAATTGCAACCCAAGCAGGTAAAGGCGGATCTCTATATCCCGTCGACTGTTTCGGTTGGGCAATTGGCCAAGCTATTGAACGTTCGCTTGCGTACGGGCAATCTTCTTTTCTCGCACACAATGAATTGATTCTGTTTCATTCAAAGGTACACTTCAATGGAAGATGGACCAAGTAGGAATGTATGCAGAGTCTTCCTATGATTATGGTCGGCAATCTTTCGTCTCATAATCAGAGAGAGCTAAGCCATCACTACAGTTTTGACTTGTGACTATGCTGCTCTACTCGTACAAGAGTTCGGTCGTAACCCGATAATCAACGATGAAGCCGCTTTCGACCTATACCCTCCGTAAGCATGTTTCTTGGTGGTTCGATGCTCTGAGCCCCCATTCTTTTAGAGTTTTCCATTGACTCCAGCACTCTTTAATAGACCTCCGTCGGAAAACCCCCACCTTCTGCCAAACCGTCCCCCCATTGTAGCGATTATGGGACATGTCGATCACGGGAAAACTACTCTTCTCGACAATCTTCGTTCTTCTTCTGTTGCTGCTTCTGAGGCAGGCGGGATCACGCAGCATATTGGTGCTTTCTGTGTTCCATTGAGCATGAGCGGTGACTCCTCATCGACGTCAGAGGGAGATGAACGTCTCATCACGTTCCTGGACACCCCGGGCCATGCTGCCTTCTCTGCCATGCGTGCGCGTGGAACTTCGGTCACTGACATCGTTGTCCTAGTGGTTGCTGCGGATGATGGTGTTATGCCCCAAACACTGGAAGTTATCGAGCTTGTTAAACGTGAAAAGGAAGGAGGTAACATTGGAATGGTTGTTGCCATTAACAAGGTTGACAAGCCTGAAGCTGACGTCGTAAGTCTCCCCTTGTACATCCGTCACACTCTTCCCCTTTTCGCAGTCTATGCATTTAAGATGCTCACGTTCTTCCACTGTGTACGTGGCCTGCAGGAAAAGACTAAACTCGCCTTACTTTCCGCCGGCGTTCCTCTAGAAGAGGCTGGCGGGGATGTTCCTTGCGTTACCGTCTCCGGGCTCACTGGCGATGGACTGCCTGAGCTTGTTGAAACCATAGCTCTGGTTGCTGATGTAATGGACCTCCGTGCAGAACAAGATTGCACACCCGTGGGGTATGTCCTCGAGTCGAGGATACTCAAAGGGTTTGGGTGAGTATGCACGTTCACTTCCAAACTCCATTTTGTCTCGAGTACTAACCCATGCGCGTAGTCCTGTTGCAACTGTTCTTATGACACGCGGCGCTCTCTCCCCAGGAATACCCCTTCTCGCGGGGACTTCCTCATGTTCGACACGCCGCATTCTTTCCCCTTCCTTGCAACCCATTACATCTGCTGTACCTGGTACCCCTGTCCTTGTCATAGGTTGGAAATCGCTTCCCGCCGCAGGTGAAGAGGTCCTATCTGGTAGCGATACCGACATAAAGAAAGCATGTACGAATCGAGAACGGAAACTGGATCTAGAGAGTGCCCTAGGTGATGTCGAGGCGATAAATGCCACAAGGCAAGCAGACAAGGAGAGGGAGGAGAAAGAGAGAGAACTTGCATACAAGGCAAAGAGGGGTAACCGCGCCGCAACCGCAGTGGTCGAAGACAGCCAGGTCCAGGAGGAAGCCAAGAAGAAGTATCTTCGGATGGTCGTCAAAGGGGACGTTAGTGGCAGTGTCGAGGCTCTAGTTGGTGCAGTCAGGGATATTGGGAATCGCTTAGCAGGCATCAAGGTTGTTTCCACTGGCGTGGGGGATGTTTCTGAATCCGATGTCATGATGGCAAAGGCCGTAGATGGTACGTCTACGTCTGGATTTCTTGTGTACAATCGTTAATTTCCGCGTCAGCAATGATAGTCGCATTTTCTGTCGGCGTACCGCGGACTGTCCGGGCTTCCGCCTCCCAGAACCACGTCCCGATTTATACATCCGACATCATATACCGCGTCATCGACGATGTCCGAGATCGCATCATATCTCTCCTACCATGTACTTACGACATCAAAGTCACCGGCGAGGCGACCGTAATCCAGTTATTCGAGATCCAAATGAAAGGAAGTTACAAAAGGATCGCAGGGTGTAGGGTTACCCAGGGGATCGCGCAACGATCAAGTCCGGTCAGGGTACTAAGAGAAGAGAAAACTATATATGAAGGTGAGCACTGACATGCTTACATCGTGGAGGTATTGAGTCAGAACTTGTTGCCAGGTACCATAGATGCATTAAAGCAGCTGAAAAAGGACGTGACCGAGGTTAGGAAAGGTTCAGAATGTGGCGTTAACTTACAGGACTTCGATAATCTCCAAGAGGGTGACGTTATCCAAATGTTCCAGAAAATAGAGATACCGGGCGAGCTATAATTGTTCTGCGATTGCACATACACGTATAGAAATTCACGCATTATATCGTATTCTGTTAAATGTGCATGCAAAGTACCCTTTCGACAAAAGTATCTAGGTATCCATGGCAATTTCTTCATACTCGGCTCTTATTCTGCTCGTCCAGTATAATTTCCTTGCCACCGATCGTACCAGTTCTACCCCCAACCCCAAACGTTAAGCTGATATTTCCGAGGTCGCGCGTTGTCTTCTCAAGGACGGTCCAGCTTCGGGTATCCAACTTCTTCAAGACGACCTCTACCTTGGTCCCAAAGAACCTGTACGAAGACCCTTCCGGCTCGACTGAACCAAAGAGCTGAATAGTCCGCTTGAACCGTTTCTGGGCAGGGAGATATAGATCAAAATGGACCTGTATACACTCTCGTGAGTAAAGTAATAGAGATGGTTGATAACCGTCTGCATTGCAACGCCAACCTGTGTCTCTTCAACCGTCACCCTGCTTCTGTCCCTGTCAGCCTGCTTGGCAAACACTGACACGTGTACCTCGTTTGGCGTCTGGTAATGATCTATACGGCACTCGGTGAGCTGTTCAGCCTGGTGATCCCAAACAGATCAAAGAACGATCAGCGGGCATGATGGCGACGTAATAAAAGTGGTGCCACGCACCAGCTCTTCGCTCTGCTTCGAAACAAAAACATGACGGCCCTTCTTGCATCCTTCGATCTTGAGGAATTCTTCAAATTCTAGGACTCGCCGTTTACAGCAGAGATAACCCTGAACATCGCATGAGAATTGTCAGAAATCCAGACAGAAGTATGTGGGGAATGGTGCATGAGCGACGTAATTTACGGGACTACACACCTTGCTTCCCTCGTGGAAGATGGGCTGTGGAATGAATGAGTCCGGTCAATGGACAGGAAGTAGCCTATGATCGAAGGCGGCGAAGAATCCGAAACGTACTGGTGCTGGGTGGTAAGTGCAAACAGTCCCTTCACCGTTTCCGATGCGGTTTTCTGCATCGCTCGCGAAAACTACGCTGCAGCCTTTACGTCTGCACTGTGTGCCAGGCGCGACCGCTACACTTAAATCATCATCCTCTTCCGGAGGAGAGGGAGTAACGGATTCAACAGGGAGAGTGGTGAAGAGAGGCGCAGATGTTTGTGACCGAAGTGTCGGCCCCGTAGAATAGACTTCTTTTCCTTCTTTTGATTCCGTCATTGTGAGAACCTCAGTAGCTGCAGGCCTCGGCACCCGAGGGACAACTTGCGGTGCTGTCTCTGTATGTGCGCCAACCTCACACCCCTTGCCGGTGTGATCGATGATCGTTAGCGGTGTACGTGCTCCGCCAGGCAACAAGGCGTGCATACAGGTATAGCCATGAATTCATCGAAGTCGAGAACCGGCTTGTTGACATTTGAGCAGCATGACCACGACTTAAGCCCCTCGTGGAAGACCTGATAATGTAACAGCTTGGAACAATCGATGTAACACGACCGACAGCCGAAACTTACTGGTGCTCCAGGGTGGTAATGACAACTGGTCTCCGTGTTCTCTTCTGATGAAAAATCCTGACCACACCCTTTTCGCGCACAACGCGGCATGCTGGTGAAGTGATCAACAGGATAACGAAATATTCTAGTGTCGCGAACACCAACTGCAATTCTTCTTTGATATCATCGAGGCCTGCGCTTCAAAATAAATATATGGATTATGTAATGCCTAGAATGTTCGTGAAATCACAAGTTCGTTGCGGTTGAATTTGCCCCAAGTTGGCAAGTGGATGTTCTGATAGGCTGCCTTAAAGTTCCGCAGTCAATGAGAGGAATCTGGTCACATACAAGACTCCAGGGAAGTGGTATTTTATTTCTATCAATTACTACTCAATGGAACGGAGAGGCTACCGATACGCGCAGGTCAACCACGTCCCTAGTCTAGTACTGTTCGGCTCGTGTACTATCATGAAGCAGCCATACAAAGCAAACGTCGCGGAATGTCGGATAAACTTGAAGTGCAAGGTAACTCTTCCGATCAAGCAATGATCGTTATTCAAAAGGACCGCAATTCACCCTTTCCAGGCATTTACTTCCATCGGAGTGCTGTTCTGTTCCGGTACGCGGTAATATAACTAACATGCCACTTGACCAATCCTCAATTTTGGTGAAACACCAACCATGTCGTTTGATAAGTCGATCACGGCCCTGCGGAATGATAAGTAGCCGACGGATACCAGTCACCACACAACTCGCCCCTTGAAGCAGTATAAATGTGGCGTGTAAGGTGCGGACAAACTCGTCGCTAGTCAGCGAAAGGAAATCGATCATCCGATGTCAAATCAACGACAGATGACCTGCAGGCGTGTTGCGGACGTGTTCCAAGGGGCCGGGGAAGGAGATACTCTCGCATTCGAGATTGAATTGAGAATCTCACCCTCTCAGGGGTGAATGCAAGTGGATCAGAAACGTTTCAGCGCCAAGAGGTAAGCTATCTACCCGGTAGAGTCATGAATTCAGCGTGGGTCAAGGTTATTACCAGTGGATCAACGAACACGCGCCGGCACCACCAAGCGTCATGCATTCTGTTCGACGTACGTTCCCTCACATGGGTCAGGACCTAGGCCTCCGGCCTCAGGTTTCAGATCAGCTGACAAGGGAAAGAAAATGCTACGTGCCGAATCTGCTACTCATGACACAGATCGCTTCTGCCATGCACGTATTTGCACATCGTTGTGGTCTATCTAAGTTCAATGACTATGCTCCAACTTGGGTCAAGTTCCGATCAGCGGAAACTGGTATCCACCTGGACAAGTCCCGTGTGGTCTTGTCAGCCGATGAAGTAAAATACGGACTCGATCCGAGGTGAGATCAGAGAATTACTTACTCCATCCTACATTTGTTGCCTGCCGGACCTTGGATCTTCCTTGCTAGGTCAGGCTTCCATGACCATGAACAAATCGGATCCAATCTTGAACCACATCCTGACTCTTGTGAAAACGTCTTCCCAATGGTACCAAATCCTTCTATTTCAGCTCTTCCCGGGTGACAAGAGCTGCATTGGTAATGAGTGCCACTGCTCCTGGCGGCGATCATCGAGGAAGGTTCGAACGATGAATATTGATATTGAATCATGGTCCCCATCGACTTGGCAAACGCCACATAGGTGGAGCTGTACAGCCACACGGAAGGCAGCTCGTAGATGAGTACGTCACATACGGACGGCGCCTACATTGTTGTTGCAGGACGCCACGGAGCATGCGAACGGTGATTTTTGCGTGGTGTCGGAGCAGGCTCGATTGCTTGCAGAGCGGTCGTGGAGCATTCGCGTTGCAGGTCCGAAGCTCCTCTGGAAATGCACAGTTTACAAGCGAGTTCATTTACCGGAACTAACTGGAAACACCACTTAGATGATTACAGCGATCAACACGGTTCAACATCGAAACACCCAAGGGTTCCATTTCCGAATCTACCTTTCAATCCAAACCTGGTCCAAATGACTCCCATACCAGAAAACCCACGCCCCACGGACCAACGCGAACGAGCGTCCGAAGAGCGGAAGAAATCCGGTGATGAGCGTTGGATCGTAACTCGGGACGTCCAGGAATACCCGCCGGATGTTCACGAAAGAATGATGTTATCCCATCTCCCTGAAGTTTTTGCATCAGGATAGAGAATGATGATTGTCGGCTGTTCAGATGGGGTATGCGTGACTTCTCGAGGGCAATAGCTCGGCGCGCTACATCCCACGGCCTACAGAGGCTCTCATATGCCAGGCCTGCCATCATGCCGCCGCAGACCAGTGTGAAAGCATTGGTAAATCGAGGTAGGTGAACATTGTGGGATACCTCGTTCCCTGACCGCAGTCTTCGGAGAACATGGTGTGTCGCGAGTTTGACTTTGCTTGCTACTTTGCGAGTGATCTCGAAAACTGTGAAGAAGGCAGCGAAACCTGAAAAGGGACAGATAAGATGCTTTGGCTAGTAATTTGAGCTCACCTACCACAGACGTCCTTCCCCCATCCCCATCCCCATCCAGCCCATCCACGCCCAGCCATTTCACCGACATCTTTCATCCAGAGCCTGACCTGTCTGATATCTTGGATTTGATCAGATTTACTTGTGATGCGTATTGGCTGTGTTCCCCGGAAGACCTCCTTCCACGCATGGGACCATCCTTTCCCAGTTCCGCCCTCGATGACGAGTCTCACATTTTCTACAGGTGCAGCGACTAAGGCTTGCATACTACCCGCGGCTGCACCTGACAATGCAACTGTGAACATCGAGTGGATTCCAAGGTGAGATTGTAGATAACTAGAGCACTCGGTGTATGTGGTCCAAAGCACCGTACCCAGCACTGCGTTGGCGAGCATTGGTGGTACGAAGTGTTTAGGTACTACCAGGAACTACAATGATATGAGCCTCGATTCGAACGCACTCGAGAAGAGGGTGGACACCACACCTTGACTCTTGATGAGTGAGACGATATACTGAGAACTGACAGTAGTGCCACGGCTGTTAGCATGTCCCCGGAGTGAGTGCCAACCGCTCACTGTGTTTGCGGACGGTTAGCAAAGAGAACCCTCATGATGTTTGACTTACCTTTGGATGGCCTGAACAACCTCACTGGACGGGAGAAATACAAAGTAATAGCTCGCGTGGTCGTCCGAGCCAACGCAGCATAGAGGGGGCTGCCCCATTCATCCTGACTCGAAGGCGGAATAGCAGTTTCATCGTGAACGGCCATGAAGCGTATTGATAATGGTTGATTCGTGTCAATTGATTGGCTCTCCGGTAATGTATTGAAGAGGGAGAAGTATTTCCGATATCGTAGTGCTGTATTGCCACTGTGCCTAGCGCCTTGCAATGTGTTGGTGGACGCACTGACGACTTGAGGTGATGAGAACGTTCCGGTTTGGCAGTTTTGGGAACCGCTTAGTACCGGAACATCCAATGAGGTTTTTTCGAGGCACCCCAAAACATTTCACTCCATCTGTTCTCCCAGAAAGATCCGTCAGGCAACTAACATCCGTCAGAACCGCCAACAACTTGCTACCAAAGGGTTTTACTTTTTTCCCAAACTTCTTTGACGTCCGCGAGCAGCAATTGCTTCTGACTACGGCCTTGAGTCAACTCGACGCCACTGAGAGTATACGGGTGCGTAGACTTCAGAAGGATTTTCGTGCTAGGAATCCAGTCTCGGATGGTACTCCCGTAGAGGATGTATTCTTGCCAGACCGTTGCTACACATTCCACAAGGTGAGTACATATAGTTCAAAACCTCTCCATTTTCGACTGTTCATTAACATTCCCAAAGGGTCACTACGACAATGTTATTCGGGATTATCGCGAAATGTGCCTCTCTTCCTGGCCGGAATCTGAAATTCACGGCCTGACTCCAGTATTGGACCGCCTGCGAGCTCTCTACCCTTCGAAAGACACACAGACTCACTTGTTGCACCTGGCTTCATCTGGGGAGATCCTTCCTCACATTGATAATGTATCTGCGAGCGGTGCATGGATCTTAGGCGTCAGCCTAGGAGCTACAAGAACATTAAGGATGGAATCGCGAGGTCTTGCAGAGTCAGAGAGCTTTGATATATTGCTTCCGTCTGGTAGCATTTATCTGCAAAGGTGACATACGCTTATACATCCAGGTTGAATACCTGTGCTGAGTATATTGCAGAGACGATGTCCGCTACCACTGGATGCACGCAATTCTGCCGTCAACAGATGGAGATAAAGCCGAGCGTGGGCAACGTATTAGTATAATGGTTAGGGTACGTGTCTAGTTCCTCATGGTTTGCGTCTTCTCAGCCCCAGCTAGGATTACGGGGGGTGACGCAGGAAAAGTTGAAGTTGGTACGCGTGAACACGAGATACACTGGTTTGCTGAGTAAATGAAAATTGGTATAGCCGGATAAAGCCAGACTTCGCGGAAGGAAGTGCCCCATTATATCTCAACCCTGACAGCACCTTCTTGATGCAACATATTTGGACATGTCATATCGTTGACACTCGAGTTCTTTTGAATACAACAACACACGAGATTACCCCATGTTCGGTTTCAAGTGAAACCAATGTTTTGTATGGGATCGCATCGGACGTGAAACAACAACATTTTTTTTTTGGTTCTATTTACTCAATGACGTTCCAACACTTATCATTTACTCATGTGCACAAGAGCGCGGACATGATGTGAAGAGACCGCGACACGTACAAGCGGGGTACTTCTAGATTAGTCATTCAGAGAGGGTTGTGTCGACCCGAACGCTAATGACGTTGCAGTCTCCGACCCCCGTACCAACCCTCGAGGACAAGGGGAACACCGCGATCGGACAAGCATCTCAAGCAAGTGTTGCCTGTGATCCAGAAAACTAAGAGGTATCAACCCCGATCTCGCATACCTACTCAACGGTCTAGATCTCGATGTCAAATTCTCGCTTGAGTTCCTCGCCCCAATTTTGTCTTGTCGGCCAGGGATGGGCTCAGCAAGCGATTGTCTGCTCTTGCGGCTCTACCGGGCGAAACAGCAAAACGTGCAGTCGGATCTATGTCCCGATTCCAAGAACCCTGGTAACTGATACCATGCGGTCGTTTGGAGATTGTTTGGGACACGCCGTAATAAATTTACCCATCTGATGCGGTTTTCAAAATCTAAGCCTGGTGAATTAAAAGCGAAACACGACGTGGTATGTATTAGAAACAGGCCGCGGCTACAGGCGAATAAATAACTGTATGGCCGATGCGGAAGCAGATTGATACAGTGTGGGGGATGTGAAGTCCATGCAATGGCTCTAGCGAGTGTAATGAGATCTACAATGCAGATGATGCGTGCACCCGAATAAGTAACAACTTGGCTTAGTTTACTTTTGAAACACTGGAAACGCTGTTGGTTGGTGTCAGCAATTGCGTTCGGGCTTCGCAGTGGTCAAGCTACTTACGGCAGACTGCGATGACCTTCGCCGCCGTCCAATGCTATGACAACGACTTGCGTCCCCTGCAGACTGTTAGATACAGGTATAGTGCACATCAAGGAAGAAAGTTTACATCGGCAAGGCGGCTTGTAGACTGTACGGTGCCATATTTGATCTCGCCGGCGGCGGTCCAGAAGAAAACTCGTGTGCCGTTCTAAGCTCCGCGTCAACAGCAGTCTAATGAGTGAAGTGGCGACTTACAGGGAACGCGTTCATAGCCAAAATAGTAGGTAGGCGAACGCGAGTGCTGAAGGTTGTGGGGTACCATTGGCCAGTGGGTTGCACTCTTTATAAACCTTGAGTGAATGTTTACTTAGATCTGCTCTCCTTCGATCTCAAGATTACTTCAATCTCCAAGCGGGGAGCAGTCGGTGATAGGACCCACTGAACAGGCGTGCCTAATTTGTTCTTGCAAGCTGGGTAGTTGTTTGGTGCGGAAATCTAAGAATGTCGCTTATTGGATTTGCGAAGAACAGCTTTGACAACACATTACTAGCCAAAGCGAGTCCAATAGCCGAACTCAATTAATTCACGGACAACGGCTCGTCGCGCGACTGAATGTGCGTTTGAGATGCCTGGTAAATGAAATGCGACAATGTCTGAGCTGTGAGTTATGAAATGTATGAACTCGTGAAGGTCGAGGCAGAACGGCATCATAGAAAGGACGTAATAGTGCTGGAGGTCCCCAAGGACTCAAGTATCCACGAGCCCACCCCGCGATGAAGCAAACGATCTTAGATGACGCGTGGCAGACATTCAATTACGAACGCGTTGCCATCTTGCATCAGCCGGACCTGATCCTCGGCCTGGCCCCAGTGATTCATCTGAGCGGAGCTCTGTAAATGAACGGACCTCAGAGCAGAGTGTTGGTGGATCTTGAAAGTGAGGATCATGTACATACATGTGCAACTTTCTGAAGAGAAACGCGAGGCGGAAAATGAAGGCTATAACGACTATCAAAGGCAGCGGTGCATGGGAAAAACGGCGGAGCTCAGAAACCCGATTAAATAATTTGTCAAAAATCCGTATTGGAAGCTGCAACGTTCTCGAGAACCCTCATTTATCATCGACTGCGACTGGCGCAGCATGTCAGTCATTCTAGTGACGGGCTCGTACGACCATGAAATCAGATTTTGGGAAGCCTGGAGTGGAATTTGCTCCCGCACCATTGCAAGGTCGGGGGAATCTGGTGTGAGCACTGTCTTTTCGAACACACTGCAAATCGGGTCATACTTGGGTTTGTCATTAGCAAGTAAATCGTCTCGCTATCTCTCCTGAGTAAATCAGCTCTTTTCTTCTTGTGGAGGGTCTCGTTCACGATCCGGCTCTTAGCAAGCGTCTACTCGCTGCGGCAATCCACAAGAAAGTGTACATTTACGAAGTCGCTAGCACTTCCTCCACCCCGGTTGGTCCCCCTCCATCTCCATAGCCCACATATTGAAGTATGCGATTCGGTAGTTGACCTGTCTTGATGCTCACACCATGAATGTCACCTCCGTTTCCTTCCACAGCGAAGGGAAATGGTTAGTTACTGGTAGTGAAGACGGCACTATCAGGATATGGGACCTCAGGTACTCATCCATTCGGGTTTAATAGTTCTAGGGCTTTTCTTCATCTATCACTTCAGGAGTACACAAGTGCATCGCACTTATGATAACGGTGCCCCTGGTAGCCTCATCCTATCATACTGTTCTCTTCAGATGATAGGCTAACGCATCCATGCTCAGTCAACGATGTTTGCGTCCATCCTAATCAAGGAGAGCTCATCTCCTGCGATCAAGCCGGATGCATCAAACAGTGGGACCTATCTGAAAATCTCTGTTCCCATGAACTGGTGCGTCAAATTCATCTCCACTTATTCGATTTCTTAACGTACAAGCACAAGACCCCTGCGGGCGATGTGCCTATCAGGTCTGTCAGCCTGGCCTCCGACGGATCTTGTTTGGTTGCTGGAAATAACAAGGCATGGCTCCAATGCTTGGGTCGAGTTAGTGTTCATCATCCCGTAATCAGGGCAAATGCTATGTCTGGAAGATTAACGAAGAGAAATCTGAACTCCCAAGATACCAGGCTGTAACCAAGTTCAGCGCGCATAAGAAGTATATAACCCGCGTCCTTCTCAGTCCTGACGTTAGGTAAGTTATGTATCTGAGTTCCCTTTCTGCATGCATCCGGCTTATGCGGATGCATTAGGTATCTCGCCACATGTTCTGCGGATACTACGGTGAAGATATGGTCTATATCTCAGAATTATGAATTGAAGCAGGAGAAAGTGCTCCAAGGGCACCAGCGATGGGTGTGGGACTGTGCTTTTAGTGCGGACTCTGCGTATCTGGTGACAGGTGAGAAACTGTTATCTGACTTACCTATTAATTTTTGGTGCATACTGGAACAGCATCCTCGGATCACACTGCTCGACTCTGGGAGATGGCTTCGGGTGAGACTGTCCGACAATATAATGGGCATCACAAGGGCGAGTCGAACTTTTGTTACTAAATCATCCGTTTATTGAGACACTTCATCCAGCTGCAGTGTGTTGTGCGCTTCACGATGGGGCAGGTTGATTCCATATCGAGGGATGCAGACACGTATCCTTGGCCTGGGGGACCATCTAGTGATCAGATGAAATGGGTGTTATGCATAAGTCATCTCGGCAATCCCCTTTGGAAATTATTTGCAATGCGCGCGCGACCTTCGGTTTAGCCCGGAATGGTTCCTCGGTTTGAACGCTTGCACCAGTCTATGATATCTGTACCGCCTCTCCAGTTCCGCGGAACTGACGGGTCATGCCAATTTACAGCTGTTCTAGCTCAGAAAGTAAACATTCGCAGTTGAAAGCATATGATTCTCAGTATTGAAACACATTATAAATATGATCAAGTTGGTTAAGTTGACAAAAAGTTGAACATCGATAGATCCTGCCTTATGGAGCATGATTACCAGAAAATGGATGCCAGCATGTCAGCTCGAATGGAAATAGTCGACTTTCTTGTAACCTTCTCGATATCTCTTGTGACCCATCAGAAGAGATCTAGGCAAGAGACAGGTGTCTCTTAATCCATCACGTCCACCTCCTCGGTCCACACCCACATCAACTATTCACGCGTCTCCAGTAAGGCAACTGTTCTCCAAAGTTTGGTAATCTACTAGTAGAAGTCAATGACCCCTAGTAATATATTCAAACCTAGGAAATGCTGGTCCCTGCAAACTCCGCGTAGCATCTTTGGGTCATTTTCATAGTACCTTGTCCCATCTTTGGACGACGTGACCTGAGGGTTTTTGTCTTCGTTGCCTTGAAGTCCGCATGACGAACTTCGTATGCTATAGGCAAAATTATTAAATTTGCCTCGTGTTCAGTTCTGGAATTCGCATTGGGCGAGGGACTTCTCATGTGACACTGCTTCTTGATCAGCTGGGCCAAATTTGTCTCTCCCCGACGAGACTGAGATGAGTTAATGTGCTGCGTATGCCGTTCCCTTGTTAACAGTTGAATTGATCTACTACTTGAGTCAATTGGGTAAAGACCTCTGGCTGTTTGTTGACCTGATGCACAGCTCAGTGTCGCACTGGCGACGGGCAAAACAACTGTGGGGACCGCAGTCATTTTCTATTTTCACCAGATTGGCTTCTTGGGGTTTTGGGCGGCTCTCCGCGGTGTGGTGGGCTGCTGCATGGTATAGCAGTCCTCAATGATCTCTCATCTGGAACATCGTCTATTATAGTCCCCATCAGTTACAGGGTTGTCTCTGTGCTGCGGGACGTAATTGATTATTGCCAGTAGTAAGTTCCGTTGGTACCTGTCCTGCTCTTCAGACTGACAAGCATGAGAACCCCAGCCTAGAAAATACGCGAAGTATGTGCTTCAGTCGTGACTGAATGACTGAAACGCTCTCTTGCAGGTTGCCTGGTCACGCAACTGTTACACCAGACTGTCGGCAATTACTTGACTCGTGGTTGCATGGATATCACGCCCTGGCTGTCTCTTGTGCCGTGCGGTCGTGTGATGCGGCATTGTTTTCCGGTTCCGAGGGGCGAAGTCAGACCGCCACGGCGGTCGAGGCTCAGGACGAGCTTCCAGCACGGGAAACGGTCCCTGTTCCACGGCTACTGAGCACGAGGCGGTGCTACTCTCGTGGGGATGCACCTCACCCCTACTGCAAGGCAGGGTTCCTTCGCGCGTTACCGCATGTGTAGTCCTGGGGGAGTCTGCACAGCCCAATATTCTGGAAAGCTATCGCGTCCCTTACGGTACTTGAGAGTAATTTCCGCCCAGATGAGACGGGGTGTTTTGTGGGCTGCAAGAATGATACAGTGTCTTTTTTTTCTTTTTCTCAGCGGACCTCGCTAAGCGCTGATGCGGCGTCGTTGGCTATAATTTCCGCCGAACGATGCTTCACACACTGGGCTGGTATTTTTTTTTTCTTTCCTACCAATTGGTTGACATAATGCCACTGGGCCGAGTTACGAGCGAACGAGGTATTTATGTTTACTTTTGTTTATACCTAAGGCGTAATTACAGCGTAGTTGGCCAATGATAGTCAGTTCCTAGTTTCTGATCCGGGGGGTGTGATTATGTAAATACGTGAGTGGAGGTCCGCCGGCATTGGACGGAGATCCGCCTCCGGGTAATCGGCCGGAGCATGCCAGTTTATCATCTTTCTTGCTGAAAGCCTTTCCCCCTTCGAACGCCCCCACTTCTTTTTCTATGGCGTACCCGGACGTCCCGCACCAGCTTCCTCTAGTTTCGGAGGCGTCTTCTTTAACAGATAACGGCTTCCATGCTGTCCAACGCAATCCCGATTCTTGGGATCAATCTCTTCCCGCAGATCAAGGTCTTTATCTCGCAGAGTATGAGAAAGATGCTTGCGGTGTAGGCTTCATCTGTCATATCAAAGGCGAGCAAAGCCATAAAATCGTCTCCGATGCCCGTCAACTGCTTTGCGCGATGACCCATCGTGGTGCCACTGGGGCTGACAGCCGCGATGGCGACGGTGCTGGCGTGATGACGAGTATCCCCCACCTCTTCTTCAAGCGGGAGGCTGAAAGGGACATTGACTGCGTTCTACCCGAATCGGGCGAGTACGCTGTCGGCAACGTTTTCTTCAAGGCCAATGACCCTATCCAACTTCAAAACTTCCAAGCGATCTTTTCCAACATCGCTAGTGGATTGGGTCTTCGTGTGCTCGGGTGGCGCGAAGTTCCGACAGATGGCACCATCCTAGGTCCTGCTGCCAGCAGCAAGGAGCCAGCGATTTACCAGCCTTTCGTTGTTCTTCGTGATCACTATGGTGACGGCGCTACATGTCAGAATGGTCCTTTCGATGCCAAACTGTTTGAACGACAGCTTTATGTGTTGCGCAAGCATGCCACTCATACTATGTTTGTGCTTTCTCATTCATTCAGAGTAATGAACCTCGCTCAACAACATCTCGACTTTCTTGTATATAAAGTACGGTCGCGAAGGGCTTCTACGTCTGTTCACTATCCTCGAAGAACATCGTGTATAAAGGGCAGCTTTCGCCTCCCCAAGTGTACAACTACTACCATGACCTCAATCACGTTTTGTACCGTTCCCACTTTACTTTGGTCCATTCCCGATTCTCTACAAATACCTTCCCCTCATGGGATCGTGCCCAGCCAATGAGGTGGGCTGCTCACAATGGTCAGTATATATCGTCTTTGAGCATGTTAGGTAAGATCTAACGCGCCACTTTAGGCGAAATCAACACTGTTCGTGGTAACAAAAATTGGATGAGGGCTCGTGAAGGTGTAATTTCTTCGACGAGCTTCGGTGATCAGCTCGACCTTCTCTATCCGATCATTGAAACAGGGGGGTCTGACTCCGCTGCTTTCGACAACGTACTCGAGCTACTTGTCGTGAATGGTGTCGTTACGCTGCCAGAAGCCATCATGATGCTCATCCCCGAGGCATGGCAAGGGAACGAGTACATGGAACCAGGAAAACGGGCATTCTATAATTGGGCTGCTTGCGTTCAAGAACCTTGGGACGGTCCTGCCCTATTTACCTTCAGCGACGGCCGTTATTGCGGTGCTAATCTCGATCGTAATGGTTTGCGGCCGTGTCGTTTTGTCGTCAGTAATGAGGACATCATGGTATGTGCCTCTGAAGTTGGTGCTGTTTTTATCCCTCCGGAGAAGGTCGTACAAAAAGGCCGTCTAAAGCCCGGTCGCATGCTTCTCGTCGACACACTTGAAGGAAGGATTGTGGATGACAAGGAGCTCAAACGGAACACAGCTTCCAAGCAAGACTTCGCATCATGGGTTGAAACTCACATTCTACATGTTCCAAACATCATTAAACGTGTAATTCGCAGCAGCGTCTCGATCGATCCCGTCATCGATGACGCGCCGCTCAGCAGCGATCCCAAACTCCTCGCATTTGGCTATACGGTTGAACAGCTCAATCTTCTTATGCTTCCAATGGTCGAGAGCGGAAAGGAAGCGTTAGGCTCCATGGGGAACGACGCACCCATAGCTGCAATGGCCACGCAGCCTCGTATTATTTATGACTATTTCCGTCAGCTATTCGCCCAGGTCACCAACCCTCCGATAGATCCAATACGAGAGAACATCGTCATGTCACTTGAAGCATATGTCGGGCCCGAGGGCAATCTTCTAGAGATGAAGCCAGGACAGTGCCACCGCATTCTTCTTCCTTCCCCGTTATTGTCTCTTGAAGAAATGAATGCGATGAAAAACCTGAAGGCCGCATACGTTACGTGGCCATCGATCACAATCGACATTACTTTCCAGAAGGAGGAAGGCATCCCCGGATATCAACTAGCATTACAGCGTGTCTGCAGCGAGGCAGCGCAGGCTATCGAGGACGGTATCAAAGTCATCATTTTGTCCGATCGCGCCACTGGACCCTCTCGTGTACCCCTGTCCGCGTTGGTTGCGTGTGGTGGCGTTCACCATCATCTCGTCTTGCAAAAGAAGCGGGCGAAGGTTGCATTAATGGTCGAGGCAGCCGAGGCTCGCGAAGTGCACCACCTTTGCGTTCTCGTTGGGTATGGGGCGGATGCCGTTTGCCCTTGGTTGATGCTTGAAACAATACATAAAGTTGGCCGAGAAGGGCTGTAAGTTGACGAGGCATAGCGCTATGTTTCGGCAATAATTGACGCAAATTTGCAGCATCAAGCATGGTGACAAGTCTGTCAAGGATTTGATTACCAACTATCGACACTCCATCGACAACGGAATTCTCAAGGTTATGTCAAAAATGGGCATTTCCACTCTCCAGTCATACAAGGGAGCCCAGATTTTCGAAGCCCTCGGCCTGCACAGCGAAGTAGTGGAACGTTGCTTCATTGGGACTGCGTCACGAGTTCAGGGCGTGACGTTCGATTTATTAGCACTCGATGCCTTCGAGCTTCATGAACGTGGCTGGCCTTCCCGAGAGACCATTTTGCCCCCTGGTATGCCTGAGTCAGGCGAGTACCACTGGCGGGATGGTGGCGAGGCGCACATCAACGACCCTGCAGGCATCGCCAGTTTGCAAGACGCCGTCAGGGAGAAGAATCAAACTGCGTACGATGCGTATGCTCGCAACGCCAACGAGCAAGCGAAGCGCATCCACTTGCGTGGCCTTCTTGATTTCCGGCTAGAAAACGCGACGCCAATTCCCATTGAGCAAGTCGAGCCCTGGAATGAGATTGTCCGGCGTTTCGTCACGGGAGCCATGTCTTACGGTTCGATTTCCATGGAGGCCCACTCTACCTTAGCCGTCGCTATGAATCGACTTGGCGGCAAGTCGAACACTGGTGAAGGCGGGGAGGATGCGGAAAGGTCGCAGGTCCTCCCTAACGGCGACGTGATGCGATCCGCAATCAAGCAGGTCGCTTCAGGTCGCTTCGGCGTCACGTCCAACTACCTGGCTGATGCAGACGAATTGCAAATCAAGATGGCGCAAGGCGCAAAGCCCGGCGAGGGTGGTGAGCTCCCGGGTCACAAGGTTTCGGTTTCGATTGCTCGCACTCGTCACTCGACTGCTGGCGTTGGCCTCATCTCACCCCCTCCCCATCATGATATTTACTCCATCGAGGACCTTAAGCAGCTTATTTACGATCTGAAGTGCTCGAACCCTCGCGCGCGCGTCTCGGTGAAACTTGTCTCGGAAGTCGGTGTGGGGATCGTTGCCAGCGGGGTCGCAAAAGCCAAAGCAGATCATATCCTGATCTCTGGTCATGATGGCGGCACCGGTGCCTCTCGCTGGACTAGCATCAAGTATGCTGGTTTACCTTGGGAACTCGGCCTCGCAGAAACACACCAAACTCTCGTTCTGAACGACCTCCGGGGTCGCGTAACCGTTCAAACGGATGGTCAGATCCGGACTGGTCGTGATATAGCAATTGCCTGCTTGCTTGGTGCAGAGGAGTGGGGCTTTGCCACGACACCTCTCATTGCAATGGGTTGCATTATGATGCGCAAGTGTCATTGTAAGCCTTCTTTTTTTCCGTGTTCAGCATCTTTTGTTTACAGCCGCCTTCACAGTGAATACCTGTCCTGTTGGTATCGCTACTCAGGATCCTCAACTTCGTGCGAAATTCGCTGGTCAGCCTGAGCAGGTCATCAACTTCTTCTACTACCTCGCAGAGGATCTTCGTGCAATCATGGCGAAGCTCGGGTTCCGCACAATCAATGAGATGGTTGGGCGTGCTGACATGCTGAAGATCGATGAGAAACTACGCACGACCAAGACTACTCACCTTGATCTCTCCGCTGTGCTTAAACCTGCATGGCAGATGCGCCCTGGCGCAGCCACGTACCGTGTTCGTCAGCAAGACCACAAGCTTTACATCCGCCTCGACAACAAATTTATCGAGGAATCAGAGCCCGCCCTCACCAAAGGTCTTCCTGTTCACATTGAGTGCGAAGTGACGAATACCGACCGTGCTTTGGGCACCTCTCTCTCTCACCGCGTCTCCAAACTGTATGGTGAAGATGGCTTGCCCAAGGATACTATCCACATTCGCATGCGCGGGTCTGCTGGTCAATCCTGTGGCGCATTCCTCGCTCCTGGGATCACGATCGAACTGGAAGGTGACGCTAACGATTACGTTGGCAAAGGCCTGTCTGGGGGACGCCTCATCGTGTACCCACCAAAACAGTCGACATTCAAAGCAGAGGAAAACATCATTATAGGCAACGTCTGCTTATACGGCGCGACATCAGGTGAAGCATTCATTCGAGGTATCGCTGCGGAGCGTTTCGCCGTCCGAAACTCCGGCGCGAACGCCGTTGTTGAAGGCACTGGAGATCACGGCTGCGAGTACATGACTGGCGGGCGAGTTGTAGTTCTTGGCACTACCGGTCGTAATTTCGCTGCAGGAATGAGCGG
Source organism: Boletus subgraveolens (assembly GCA_038092555.1). NCBI lineage: Eukaryota > Fungi > Basidiomycota > Agaricomycetes > Boletales > Boletaceae > Boletus > Boletus subgraveolens. The sequence goes on from JBBPQP010000077.1 coordinate 40,633, forward strand.
AGGAATAGCTTATGTTCTCGACACAGCTCATACATTCTCCTCCAAGGTTAATATGGAGATGGTAGAGCTTGGCAAAGTCACGGATCCCAGAGAGATCGCTTCTCTTCGTAGTCTTATCGAGGACCATCGTCACTATACTGGTTCAGAGGTCGCCAATCGCGTTCTGCTCGATTTCCATCATCTCCTTCCTCTTTTCGTCCGGGTCATGCCTCTGGATTACAAACGCGTCCTAGAAGAGCAGGCTGCGAAAGAGAAGGACGAGAAGATGCGCTCGAACGTTATTGATCTCGTTCCTTCCCGAACAGCAAGCCAGGTCGATCTCGCTTCGGAGGGTCTCGAAGACCTTCTACTCCCCAAGGAGCCTGCTCCGAACGTTCCCAACCCCGTCAAACGCCATGAACCTTCCGTCGGTGACATAGAGGATTCCCTCGTTGACGAATCGACTACCAAGCAACGACTTCACAAATTTGATAAAGTTCGCGGGTTCATGAAGTATCAACGACTCAACGAGGCGTACAGACCTCCCCGAAAGCGAGTCAAAGACTGGAAGGAGATCTCCACCCGACTTACAGAAAGCGAACTCAAGTATCAATCTGCTCGATGCATGGACTGCGGCGTTCCATTCTGTCAGTCAGACACTGGATGTCCGATTTCTAATATCATTCCCAAATGGAACGATTTGGTCTTCAAGGGTCAGTGGAGAGATGCGCTGAATCGGCTCCTTCTGACGAACAACTTCCCCGAATTCACGGGACGCGTCTGCCCTGCTCCATGTGAGGGTGCATGTGTTTTGGGGATCAACGAGCAGCCTGTTGGTATTAAGAGCATCGAGTGTGCTATCATTGACAAGGTGAGGTTGCCTTGACCATGGACAGTTTGCTTGCATGCTGAGCATCGTAACTCAGGGCTTTGAGATGGGGTGGATGGCCCCTGACCCACCGTCGTTCCGTACGGGCAAAAGGGTTGCGATCATTGGATCCGGTCCTGCAGGGCTTGCTTGCGCTGACCAACTGAACAAGGCCGGTCACTTCGTTACTGTATATGACCGCAATGATCGCATGGGTGGCCTTCTGATGTATGGCATCCCTAAGTAAGTGGCATCAATACACGTTGTTGCGCTACTGAGCAATTTTTCAGCATGAAACTTGACAAGGCGATTGTACAGCGGCGGGTGGACCTCATGGCTGCAGAGGGTATTGTAAGCACCTTGGATGGGATTTCCCCCCGCTGCCACTGATACCATTTAAGACGTTCATGCCAAATGCCCATGTTGGCGTCAACGTCGACGCGGCTGCCTTGCATGAAGAGAACGACGCTGTCGTCGTCTGCACTGGCGCGACTTGGCCACGAGATCTGAGAATTCCCAACCGAAACGTCGACGGCATTCACTTCGCCATGGAATTCCTCCAGGTAGGCTGGTTTCCCATTTCGATCATTCCCTTACTAACTTTTTTTAGCTGAATACAAAAGCTCTTTTGGACTCCGAATTGCAAAACGGCGCCTACATCGACGCTAGAGGAAAAGACGTCATCGTGATTGGCGGCGGTGACACTGGTAATGATTGTATTGGTACAGCCATGCGTCATGGCGCCAAGTCCGTGACAAACTTCGAGTTGTTGCCCAAGCCACCCGGTTCCCGAGGAAGGGACAATCCATGGCCACAATGGCCTCGGTGAGTTGCATTGGCCTTTGGTTATGCGCGATGCTCACTGTATGTGTACAATGCAGAATATTCAGGACCGATTATGGACACACTGAAGTCGCAGCCCATTTCGGCACTGGTGAGTAATATACGTTACTGCATTTCATAACTGAAGTTCTCTTTAGATCCCCGTGAATACTGCATCTCCACCAAAGAGTTCATCTTGGATGACAGTGGGAAGTTGAAAGGATTGAATACCGGTGTGTATCTTGCGTTCGATATCTGGTTGTTGTCTGACTGAGGCTGCAATTGCGTTAGTTCGCGTTGAGTGGACCAAAGATTCTGGAGGTCGATGGAAGATGGAGGAAGTTCCTGGTTCGGAGAGATTCTTCCCAGCCCAGCTCGTCTTCCTTGCCCTCGGCTTCCTCGGGCCTCAGGCCGAAGTTGTCAACGCTCTTGGTGTGAAACAGGACGGACGCTCGAATATCCAAACTCCCAACAAGGTATGTATGATTACCATGCATCCGAGTAAAGTTAACACCGCCCCTAGAAGTACGTGACCAATGTCGAGGGCATCTTTGCCGCTGGGGACTGTCGTCGCGGACAATCTCTTATTGTTTGGGGTATCAAGTAAGCGGTTTCGATTGGCATATATTCCAGATACTCAAGATTGAATATCTTTAGTGAGGGTCGTGGGGCGGCCGCTGAAGTGGATGTGTGGCTCAGCGATGGGTCCACGCGGTTGCCCAGTGCCGGTGGTATCAAAGCTAGGGCAAGTATACATCAGATTCGCGTCGTGAGCTTGGCTAATGGTTCGACGAAATAGACGTTCGTGCCACCTCCGAGCAAGTTGCCCGACAATCCAAAAGTCGAAGTGTAACTGGTCGTGAGAGGTCGTCCAATCGAAGCACCGGGGTTGGCGTCATCTAGAAGTCATTTTGTATACAGCCGATCAGGCTGGATGCTCGTTCTTGGTTCTTCGTCTTCACCTGTGCAATCATTGCAAGTTTGGTTGTTATATAGTCATGTCGGAGCCTCAGTAATCACTCAGTCATGTTGTACTTCTGCAGTCTTCAATCAAGGTTTTATTGTTGCTTACCATTCATGTTCATCCCTTTGTAACTCGAGTTCCAACCTTGCGTTCGACGTTGAGGATATCCGGTTTTGACTGAATTCAAATCGGAAGAATGCAGAACGGCAAATATTACAATTACATAAAGATAAGGATTCAGAGATACCGCATTTGTATAAGGATTTATTTATGTGCACAACTAAATCATCCTTGGATTCGTTAGACATATAGCACCCTTCTATTCTTCGTAAATGCGGACAAAACCTTTGCCCCACTTTTCCATGACGGCACAACCTCCCTCTGTTGGCTGTGTGAAGGCGACTTGGCCTTTGATAGGATCAAGCGGACACCCATGTATGAAGGTAGCGGCAGCAGCAGATAGCAAGTGAGTCGCGATGCCTTGGCGCCGATGCGCCGAGGGGACGAATAGTCGTGGTATTCCGAGTGGAGTGGGTAGTGGGCTGGGGTGACAGAACAGTCCGGAAGTCGTATCGACAGCTACGAGGGAGATATTAGAGTTGCCACGACGGTCTTGCGGGTCGACTGAGATGGAAGCTTCCGAGGTAGCGATTGCCATGGCAGTTGAGATACGTTGAGCAATGACACAGCCCACGATCTTCTCCCGGTGGGTGTTTGATGTTGGAGGGAGCAAGAAGAGGTATGCTTTGGAGCATTTGAGGATTGACTCTGTCAATGGCGGGGATGCAAGTGCTAAATTGATGGTCTCTAGCAAATGGGCGAGCTGGGTGCTCGTCAACATGGAGAAGCCGAACGCTATCATGAACGGACCTTTGTTCCGATTTTTCCACCCACACTCGCTGGGAAGCAGATGATGCGTCCTTTTGCACCGTCTCTGAGTTTGACATTGGTGGCAACTTCGTCGACGCTGGCTTTGAGGGCCTCGCGTTCCTCTTCTTTCCCCCACTCCATGCCCCTTTGGACGCGGCCACAGTGAGAGCGATGTAGCGCCTCGTCGTCTGGGGCACCCTTTGTGTAGGAAAGTGCGCAAAGCGAGCACGTCCTCAGGACCGAGGAGTCGAGTGCAAAATGGAGCTGAGTGAGGGTCTGTTGATTGTTCCGCAGTGGTGCTGGCTTGCGTTTTGAGAGAGCGAGACGCCTTCTGGGTGGAGGGACATTTTCGTTGTGGGTGGGTCGCTTCGGTGCGCGGGCAGAGTATGTGCGGGTCATGATGGATCGATGCGAACGCGTCGCGTCTCGGATCATGTGCTGGGCACGATCACGTGCTTCGTGTCCGAGACTGGCTTATTTAATTTCCGATGGCAATTGGTTCTTTGATACTTTTTGTCTCACTCACACGTCACGGCCATGTCAGCCCGGACGGCCGGACCCTTGCGCTCTCTTGATCCACTAACTGGCAAAACCATTCTTCCATTAGTTCCGCATCTCCTTGAAACGGGACTGTCTCCTCACCTTCCACACCCTCATCATCTTGCGCTGATTAATACTTTGATCGCACTCGGGCCGGGTTTTAGATCCAATCCAGCAGCCTCGTTCACCGCAAAACATGTCTCACAGCCATGGGGCACACTCCCCACACATTCCTTATGACCCCCTACCCTTAACACATGACCGGGACCCGCGAGACTCTATCTATTACGATCCCTTTTCTATTCTACCTTCGAGCTTTGAAACACTTCCCGTCGAACTGACCACATTCCCAGAAGGTATGGCCCAAGGTTCGGAAGCCCGCTATTTCCAGGGTAGCGGCGAGTACCGCGATTCGTTCGCATCGCACAATACGTTCCACAGCGCACCCTCCGCACCCAACTCCTCTGTCCATGCGCTTCAAGTCAATCCTGCCAGCGCAGACTCTGTTGGGTACCGAGATGATCCGGGCTTTAGCACACCAGCCGAATCCCACCGTTACCTTGAGGAGAAACGGTCGGCCTATACCCCACCGCGCTTCATGCCAAAACGTCGTATCATTATTCTTGCATGCATCGCTGCAGCGATTATCCTCATCGTTGCAGTTGTCCTGCCTGTATATTTCACTGTTATCAAGCCAAAGTCAAACGACGCCGCAGCGAGTCCCACGAGTACAACATCACCTGGGACTGGCGGTGGCAGCGTTGCTGTAGTCACGGGAGGAAATGGTACCACCATCACTACCGAAAATGGTACCACGTTCACCTACATCAATCCGTTTGGCGGTACATGGTACTGGGATCCGAATGACCCGTTTAACAACAACGCCCAACCCAATTCCTGGACACCCCCTCTTAATCAAACGTTTAATTTTGGTACCGATAGGATATTTGGGTATGTCATTTTCGACGTCCTTTCATTTTCCCCGCCTGACAAACCTCTGCCACTACAGCGTCAACATCGGCGGTTGGCTTGTCACAGAACCGGTGAGTTTTCAGTGTCAGCGGTGTGGTTTTAGTTAACGTCTTGTCCGCAGTTCATGCAAGTGCCCCATTTGGATTTAACTTACCCTTGCACGATTAACTTCATTGGTACAGTATACCTGCCCTCTATGAAAAATATCAAAATGCGACATTTCAGGCCGTTGACGAATGGACCTTGAGTCAAGCCATGGCAGCTGATACTGCCAGTGGTGGTCTCAGCCAGCTAGAGGCTCACTATCAGTCGTTTATTGTGAGAGATGGTCGTTCAAAATGGGGGTTTGGTTGTTTCTAACACCCCTGATAGACAGAGCAAGATTTTGCGGAAATCGCTGGTGCTGGGCTCAACTTTGTGAGAATCCCCCTTCCGTATTGGGCCATTGAAACTCGCGCTGGTGAACCCTTCCTCCCCAAAACCTCTTGGCAGTAAGTTTCGTAAGGAAGAATACTTCTGTTGGCTGACAGATTAAAGATACTTCCTTAAGGCGATTCAGTGGGCTCGTAAATATGGTATTCGCATTAATCTTGACTTCCACGCCCTCCCTGGCAGTCAGAATGGCTGGAACCACTCCGGAAAACTCGGTTCTGTCAACGTCCTTAATGGACCGATGGGGTTGGCAAATGCACAGCGATCCTTGGATTATATTCGGATAATTGCCGAATTCATCTCCCAGCCTGAGTATCGTGACGTTGTGGTCATGTTCGGAATAACCAACGAACCACAAGGAACTATGGTTGGCCAAGATACCCTATCCAGATAGTTAGTGTTGTTTTCCACCGAACATTACGAGTTTGTACGACTGACATTTTTTTAGCTATCTCCAGGCATACCAGAACGTGCGAATGGCGTCTGGTATAGGAGAAGGGAATGGATCTTATGTATCGTTCCATGATGGCTTCTTTCCGCTTGCAGAATGGGCTGGTTTCCTGCCCAATGCTGACCGTATTGCTCTCGATGATCATCCCTACATTTGTTTCGATGCTCAGTCTGATGCCCCCATGTCATCATACGCTCAGACGCCTTGCAACACTTGGGCGTCGAATTTCAACACGTCAATGGGTGCTTTCGGTCTCTCAACTGCAGGTGAATTCAGCAATGCTGTCACGGATTGCGGATTTTGGGTTAATGGTGTGGGTCTCGGCTCACGTTACGAGGGGACATACACCGGCAACTGGCCTGTCATAGGTAGCTGCACTCCTTGGACTGACTGGCAAAGTTGGAACACCACGATGAAGACAGACACCATGAATTTCGCGATGGCAAGTATGGACGCTCTCCAAGTACGTGTTTTCATCTTGTACTCGAGTTACCCCGTCATGAACCACGGATGACAGAATTGGTTTTTCTGGACTTGGAAAATTGGTGCTTCTTCAGCTACCGGTGTCGTCGAATCACCGCAATGGTCGTATACCCTTGGATTACAAAATGGCTGGATGCCCCGTGATCCCCGCACAGCTTCCGGTATATGTGCAGACAAAGGTATATGGAGTCCACCACTTCAGCCCTGGCAAACAGGCGGATCGGGTGCTGGTCAAATCCCGGCCTCCGTCGCTCAGGAGTACGCCTGGCCACCCGCCACTATCAGCAATGCCGGAGCGGTGACTTCACTCCCCTCCTACACACCTACTGGCACTGTCGCCACGTTACCACCACCTGTCTTCACCGTCAACTCTGGCAAGTCTGTCACTACCGCGAACGCAGGGAAGGGATGGCAGAATACTTCTGACACCGCTGGAGAGATGGTCGCCATTGCGACATGCAGCTACCTTAATCCTTGGATTGGTCCCAGCGCAGCGCCTCCTTCACCTTTGTGCCAGAGTGGAAATGCTGCCCGCGCTGTTGCCAGGCCTACGATCACCCCTGCCCCTCGTGTGGCGTGATCTCAGTTATTCTCATAGTATTTTCGTTTCTGGGTATTCCGTTTGCGTGGACTTTATTGGTTGGTTGGTCGTCGGACGCTTGTTTTGTTTTTGGGTTTCCCTTGCGCTTGAACATTCCTCCGTGATACCCACGGACTAATATGTGCTACCACATACTCTAATTATGTCCTCAATCCGACTCGGTTGATTTCATATACCTGAGTAGACATCCTCCTGTATTTATTACATAGGGATGCGAAATAAATGACAGGTACCACCAATAGCAAGCCCTAGCACAAGTTGTAGGACGACCGGATTAAATCGGTCATCAATCAGTGTTCCCCACTTGTAGTCGCGTAACGATCTTCAAGATCCTCTTGCCCGCCGAAACCACCTTCGAAATCGTGCTCGACACGAGTCGGCGCCGTGTCCCTTGTGCCCCCATTCTGAGCACGAATGGCAGAAAGTTGGGCATGCTCCTAGGAAGTCACCAATGGTCCAGGTCAGTCTCGGGCCGTCACCAACTCATCGCGCGGACACGGGACTCCAGGTAGTCCGTCGAACCGCAATGCCATGCACGGTGAGAACAGGGTTAGCTACCTTTTCGTGCACGTATCTAGCTTCTTCCCCTCGTTCCTTGGACGTCCATGCGTCGTCCTGAATGGAAAATGACATTTCGAGCTGTTTTAAAATGAGATCTCGAAACGAGCACACTTAACGTACTTGTGTACCTGTCCTGCCACTGCTGGCCATGTGGGGTGTTTGGTTAAAAATGATGTGACGACGAGGTTTCCAGGGGGAGGCGTAAATTGACCAACACGTTTTATCACCCACGATGCGCCACACGTGCGGTTATAATTGGGGTGCTATCTAGCCACTGGAGATTGCAACAACGTCCGACCAGCGCAGTTGATTGCGCCTTGCAGCTGCTCGTCCCGCGGACAGTCACCCATCGATCTTTTCTGGTCGACACGTGTATTCTAGTGTCAGAAAAAAAATAGGTTCCTTAAGACCCTTTGTCAAAATTAATATAATGTAGCATTGCCCCGAGTATAGTAATCCGATCCAACCACGCATGAATGTTTCCGGTGACCGCATCATGACAGCCCTGCTGCCACGCTAATGGTACAAAATGGATGAAACCTCTGATGAATACCGAGGACATATAATATGACCATGTACACATCAAGGAGTGTGACGTCGCCAAACAATGGCGGGTGATAATGTTCGTAAGTAATCATAAGCCTGGGAAAAGAAATCCGCCATCAGGATGATAGCACAGCTATCGGATTACTGAAAACCCGTCTTGGGGTATGGCCGCGTCGAGCGGCGAGTTTGAATGTAGACTGAGAAATTTTGGCACACGACCAGACCCCTTCCCCCGGGGACAGAGGTGGACGAGTATCCTGATGTAGTGACATGCGGCGATGTGGTCGAGGTGTCGATGAATCATGAACAGGGTATTTTCTGGGGAGTATTGACTGTGATGTATCGGTGGGCAAGAAAGTATGTGGCGACCGCGGCGGGGAGAATGTGGAATGGACTTTTGTCGCAAATCGAGAAGCAATAGATACAGAACTGAGTGTCGAACCGCATAGCGTTTTCAAGTCAGCAGTGCTCTTGGGCAGAGTACTACCCAAGTCCACTAGAGTACGGAGTGAAGAGCGAGAGGACAAGTTGGTTAACAGTGAAGTTGGGGTGGGAAGGATGCCGAGCTCGTATGAAGCCTAGAAACCCGTTAAATACGCGTTGAAGTGACTAGAAAAGTTGATACATACCTTTGAAAGCCCTAAGGAGGAGATGGAAGGGAAATGTGCCGGACCGTGATCACCATCGCGGAAAGCACGGCGAAGGTCTCTGACGCCTGAAACGCGTCTTAACTTCGACGCTTGAGCTACCGGTGGTACTTCAACGGCTTCGCGAGGCTCGTATTCGCCCACATCAACATCATCCTCACATGTAGCAGGCATTGACATGATTACGGAAGCGATACGAGCGCGAAGCCTCTGTGTGCGCTGAGCAGTCATTTGGCCAGGCTCGTGTAGCGGGTAGAGAAAGCAAGATTGACGCGACTCTAACAGCCGAGAAGGAAGGTCAGATTCTGAAGAGACGCGATTAGCATCAGTCAAGAGCCGGTTCATACATAGTGGTGGAGACATACGAGAGAGGAGTGTTGAAGATGATGCGGTACATTGATCCAGATCACTGTCGAGAGTGATATCACTCGAGGGGTCTATAAAATTGACATTGTCGAGAGTGGCTTGTGAGGAAGAACTGTAGGGTGGCAGTGAAGTTGAACTACAAATCCTGCGATGCCACGTCCGTGTCGATGGACCAGCGGCGCATTTGGAGGATGAAGAGTACTCTGGCAGCAGACAATACTGCTTGCGAGGTCGAATGGCTAGGAAGTCGTTCTGGCACGACATTTCTTTCCTATGAATGGAGTAGTTGGTAGTGGTACAAGTTGATGTTCAAGTTAGGCCTGGGTCGCTGTGTGAACGTAAGTTGATTTCAAGCTCTACGCGAACTGCGGCTATAAAACGGCCACGAGGCTGATGAACCTGGGAATTCGGAGTGCCCCATGATCCATCAGAACCGCTGAGAAGCCCATCGTATTCTGCGAAGGGATAGTATGGTGCTAGGACTCTGAGTCATGACGCATCATTCGATGAGTCCTAGTACAAATCAGTGAAGAGAACAAGTTCAACTTACTGTTCGGATGTGCGTCCCGGTGCCAAGATGATCTTTGTTTGGCAAAGGCTTGTGATCCAAACAACCGCACCCCTTATTATGTCACTACACCATCATGTTCACGATTCGTCCTCATAGAACAATTCTTGCACTAGCCAAGTCGCACCCTCAGCTCAATCGCTCTATATTTCGTGTTCCTTCTTACGCACCCGTACATCCTTTGCGTGCGTCGACGCTGCTTCGCTCACCTTCGTCGCGGTCGCACTGGGGTCAACAGCAATTCTCCACATCGTCTCGTCCGCAGGTCCAGTATACGCGATTCTCGAATGGGTACACCTACCAAAGTCGTCGCCCAGATCGGGACAAGATTACCAAGATACTAGTATTCGTCACCGCTGCGGGTGTGGTGTATTATGTCGCACAGTATGTCGACAAACCCCGTCTCACTTGTGCTGTTCACGAACTCTACCTTTGATAGTCTCGAGCAAGTTCCAGAAACGGGCCGATGGAGGTTTATGGATATAAGCCCAAGGTTTGAAGCCAAGCTAGAGAAAGCCTCCTATACGTCGCTGCTATCAGAATTTGAAGGGAAGATTCTTCCTGCCCACCACCCCATAACGCATCATGTCCACCGGGTTGTCTCCGACCTCTTGGAGGCTTCCGACCTCGGTACCCTTCGCTCTAGCAGTCCTCGGAAGTCACCCGCAGAGGATGACGGCTTTTGGCACGACGATCCTTTTGCTGCCACACGCCCTCAAGACCAACACACCCCTCCAAGCGGAGGTGTAAAGGAATGGAATTTGTTAGTCGTCAACGACCCCAAGATTGTCAATGCTTTAGCTAGCTTCGGTATGTAATGCATTGAGGTGCTACTGCACCCGCTGAATACCCCTTTCTTCAGGTACCATTGTCGTCTTCACTGGAATTTTGCCCGTTTGTAAGAATGAAGCAGGATTAGCAGCTGTTGTTGGTCATGGTACGTGTTTCTGTCTCTACGCTTCCTGGAACCTATCTCGAATTTTTGTCCAGAAATAGGGCACGCTGGTACTAGATTCTTCATCCTCCCGTGAACAATGTTGATATGTTTTCAAGTCGCACGTCACGCATCTGAACGCTATTCATCCTCCAAGGTACTCATATTGTTGGCAATCTTGTTACAAGCAGTCGGCATCGACTTTGGCATAGCTAGGATGTTGAACTATCTCCTATTCAAACTACCTAATTCAAGAACGCAAGAGTTGGAAGGTAAGGATGGTGTTTCTGATGCGCTGCTCGTGCTAACCGGGAATAACAGCTGATACGCTCGGCATGCGCATCGCTGCGAGAGCGTGTTACGACCCTCAGTCCGCAGTGGAGTGAATTTCTTCTTTATCTCCGCTATTACAGTCTCTTCATGTCCGGTCGGCAGGATGCATACGCGCTTAGCGAGAGCCAGCGAGGGTGGTGGCGTGGGTTCTACCTTTGAGCTCCTACGCACACATCCAGTTCCAGAGCGTCGCATCAAGGTGAGCGAGGTCGTATATCTTGTCGTCGGACGCATATAAGAGCTTCATTGTGCAGCACCTCGAAGAACTCGCCCCTGAAGCATACGAGATACGCGCCGCCAGCCCCCGATGTGCCGGTATCCGTGAATCCATTGAACAGTTTCTTGGAAGCGTGAGTCGGTGGGGTTAATAATTGGTTACAGCATGATGAGATGGCTCGAGTGAGCCTAACATCGATACTCTCGATACTACTGACTTACGCCTGTGCTTGGTTTCATGTAGGCTATCTAGTGAGTACGAGGAGACAGACTAACGAACAAAAAAAAGGTCCCAGTACATAGATGCACATGTAATTACCAGAAGTACATGATAAACAGCGAGTTGGCCAGAACGAATGATAGTAACAGCCATTGAGAATCAAGGAAGGGACGGTGGGATACCTGTTCCCCCGAAGCATAATGCGAATCCGATTGGAGAGTACTATATCCACATAAACCTGAGCCATTGAGGTCGTTCATGGGGATAAGGACGACTGGAAAACCACCCTGACCATACTCTGCTTGGATCGTGCCGTTGCTGCCCACGGGCCATTGAGTGCAAGTGAGAATGCTACACGATGATTACATATTAGTATACAGGGACCGTGGGAAGTGGTACTCACTTGATGAGGGGTGTGCTCGGTGGGTAGGACGTATACACCGCGACAGTGGTGTTCTTAGACTGGCGTAATAACGCCTCAGAACTCGAATCTATTATCTTCACAAGACATACCGGAGATCCGATGTTCGTCAAAATTGAGATCACCTTGTCTTTTGAGAAGGCAATGCCATCGTTTGTGGAAGTGAGGACTTGCATGGAGGAATTCAGCCAGTTGGTATTGTTGACTAAAAAGTTGCGAAACTGCAAGGAGGTTAATGAGAGTGAGGTTTGCAAACAACTGTCGTTACCTGGTTCATCCTCGACATTAACTGGTATGCAGAGGTATTGGCATATCCAGAGGGCCACAGTGGTTCACGATTCCACTTGAAATGCATCGAATTCGTGTCAGGTACAAAAAAAAGGGCACGAGGGCTGTTTTACCGGGTCCGCATTTCCACTGAAGCCTTGTTCTTGTCCATAGTACACAATTGGTATACTGTGGCGGATACTCAGGGATGAAGGAGAGTGGTGATTGGAATAACTTACCCGTCTGACATGAAATTAAAAATCATTGCATTGCTAGCCACGTTAGAAGGCGAAAAGGTCCGGTGATTGTTTTGTCTTACTAAAGAGTCTGAGGGTCAACGGAAAGATTGTGCCAGCGCGGGACGTCCTGATTCTCAATGAAGTTCCCAAGTAGTCCACAGTCCTGGGTAGTGCTTGTTAGGCAGACAAGTCAATACTCGGTAGGGATTGTCTCGATCACCTTATATTTCTGCTGAGACTGAGCTATCATGTCCGTCAAGGCACTCATATTTTGCTGGCCAGGTATGGTGAATGTATTGACAAGGGTGGCATACATAGGATAATTTAGGACCGAGTCTAGAGCATTGGGTCCTTGAAACACAGCAACATCGCTAGGGAACATCAGAAACGATAGCCGTGATGATGAAACGCGTACTCGATATTTGTATCAAAAACCTCGCCGATGCAAAATACGCCAGCTGCAGCGCAGAAGCCCGGCCAAAAGTCGATGTTGACGTGTCTATCGTCCATGAAGGAGGGTTCACAAAGATAGATAAGAAGGCTTACTTGGCAGCTAAACGGTGTAAGACTCTGAGGAGAGGATGAGGAATGAGAGAACGGACCGTCGATGCGAAGACCGTCGATACTGTATTCACGTACAAGGGACTGGATCCAGTCCTGGAACGCTGAAACCACGGTGGGATCTTCTGTGTTTATATCCGGCAGAGGGACTGTGGTATCGCCTAGCCAGCAGCGTTCTTGGCTCGTGGCATTGTTGTCGTCCATGACGCAGTAAGGATGGTATTGCGACTAATATAAATATGCAAGTGAGCATGGATGGGACGTGATTGTATATGCATCTGACCTCTGCCTTGAACATGTAGGTGGACAGGTCCGGGTTGGTCGAGGTTGCCATGACATCGTTGACGACTGCATCTACCATGAGGTACCTTGAACACGATGATGCAGTGAGCGGTGTCAGCAAACGAGAGTAGGATAACGGACATTCCACGTCTGTGCAGCTCTCGTGAGAGGGCCTTTAAGTCGTCGGAGGTGCCGAATCTGTCGTTGAGCTTCGTCGCATCAGCGACCCAGTAACCATGATATGCATCGCCGTAAGGAGTGGTGGGCCCTTTGTAATTCTGGGACACGGGACTGATCCAAACTGTGGATGGTGAGGAAATCAAAGATGATGTACCAGTAGAGAGGGTTGACACACTTGCAGTGAATCCAGCTTGCTGGATATAATCAAGATTTTCACGAATACTGTGACGCGTGCCATAAGCAATAAATTAAAGTACGCGTTCTACATTGGCTCACGTGTTCCAAGTACCGCCACACCAAGTGCGATTGCTTGGATCACACCGTGTCGGGTCTGCCCCACTCGGCAGTGCATAACGGTCTACAATAACCCTAGTAATTGAATCAGACAATGATAAGCGGTTGTGAGATAGGGAATACTGGTAAATAGAGCGTCCCCTCCAGTCGTTGGCGGACGCGGCAAGAGAGAGTGGCAGTAACTGCAAAAGCAGAATGAACAAAACGAGTGACATGGTTCACTGGGGGGACGAGCACATTAGACAGACCTTGACGGGTATCGCTGGGCTTTATGGTCCATGGATGGGCGATACGGGCTCGACATTTCCGAGACAAGCTGCCATCGGAGAGTAAGAGCTCCTGTCGTTTCACCGCCACTGCCGAATCAATGTCTCGTCCTGCCAATTCGTCACTTAGCCGCTACGGTTGCTTCGTAGTTCTCTGGGTCCTCACTCTCTCATTCCAGGCAAGTTTCTTTTCTTTCTCCTTCTCCTTCTCTTACCCTTTCATCTCCCCCTACCAGTACGGTTACCACATTTCCGCCCTCAACCAACTCCAGGCAGTTCTCACCTGTCAGGACACTTTCCCCGATTCTTTCTATGGCCTCCCCACATGCATCCCAATGTCTGATGCGACATTTTCCCTCGTCACGTCCTTGTTTACCGTCGGCGGTCTCCTCGGCAGTCTGTCTGCTAACCTCGCCATGGACCGCTACGGTCGCAAAGGCGCAAGCCGCTTCAGTGCCGTGTTCAATATTGCTGGCGCAGCCATTTCCGCCTTAGCCCCTGCAGTTGCCCCAATGGCTCTGGGAAGGTTCGAATTCTACCCAACTTCAACAAGATGTATTGACAGCTCTGCTTCCTAGATTCCTTGTTGGTGTTGCCGCTGGGATCGGTATGTGCGTTGGCCCAATTTACCTTTCTGAGATCGCACCGCCCGAAATCAAAGGGAGCCTAGGTAATTAATCTTGTTCTCACACTTGTCCTCCCCAGTGCTTCATGAATTCCAGGGGTTTTGACGCAGCTGGCTATCGTCATTGGAATCATGGTAACACAGGCAATGGGTTTTGGTTTAGCCACTCCCACCCAATGGCGTTTCGTCCTCCTCCTTTCTGCCGTCATATCGGCAGTGCAATACCTCCTCGCGCCCGTTATTGTAGAATCGCCTGCTTATCTCAATCGGAATGGTCTTACCGCTGAACGAACAGCTGCCATTCGATCTTTGTGGGGACACCAGTTTGGAGACGCTCGTCCAGACCGTAAGTTGGACACACGCCCCTTTACCATGCTCACTCCAT